>VWZT01011938.1:680675-779471 GCA_013397055.1 Pachycephala philippinensis
ATAATTATTATTATTAATATTATTATTATTATTATTTATTCATAATTTGTCTGGATTTATTTCCACGTTGTCCTTTTTCTATCATTTAGAAATCCTCTGTTTTAAAATCAAGTTCAAACAGAAGGATTAGAACTTTAGACTCAGCTCTGAAATATGGCCATAGTCCGCCTATTTCTCCCAAAGAAGCCATTTTCAGTGGTGAGGGAAGGTTCAGTCCTGGTATCTATTTTTGTCAATCCTACAACTTGCTGCATGGACTTCAAAAAAAGATTTCTGAAATGCTGAAGAATCTGACTCAAGCAAAGACATCTGCTGAAGACTTAGAAAGAGTGAATGGGGCAATTAATAAATAAATAAATTAGAGGGGGGAAAGGCAGATTATATTATTACAAGTACTTGGGATTATTCTAGAAATCTACCCAGATTCAGAAACTTGACACGCAATTTGCAAAGTCTAGGGATAAAAGCTGTTTCCAAAGGACTGTGACATTGAATAAAAATTATTAGAGATAATAACAATAACAATAATAATAGTAGTAGTAGCAAGTGACTTTGGTTCAAATAACAGGACTTTTCTGCTACTGCTTCAGCTTGTCCATGCCACAGCACAGTGGGAAAAGACTACAGGTGAGGAAGAACACATGAGATGACTGGAGTTTTCAATGGTCAGATCCTCACCTAAACTGCATCCAGCTCACTGAAAGGTCAAGGAAACATTTGCAGTTTCAACTGAGACGCAAAAATAAAGCAGAAAACCCCTTCAGTTCTTCACTGGGTGATGCACGAGATAGAGCAGCCTCAAACATGCACCAAGAATTATTAGTCTGTACCAAAAGCACTTTACTGGACACCAGTTGTATCCTAAAATCCCTGCTGGAATGGAGAGTCCTCTCCAGCTCCGAGGCTGCTTTGGGAATCCAGGATTAGGCTGCAGCACAGAGGTGCCTGGTAGAAGAGTTCCCGATGAACTCCAGAGGAATTCAATAGCCCAGTTTCCCTCTGTGGCTTTATTATTTTTCCTTTAAGTAATGTTTTTGTCCACTTTGCAGATAAAAATCACAGTTCTAATTCTTTCCTCTCCTCGTGCCACAAAGAGGGCTCACTGCCAAAGGGTGGCAGGTCAGTAAAACCCCCAGTGCGTGCTCGGGCCGTGGCTCCACTCCTCCTGTAAGAGCACTGGCTCCACCAAAGCCAGCACAGAGAGCAGCTTCGTGTTACACCCGAGCTGCTCCAACTCCAGCCTGCTGCTGGGGGTAATTTGGAACATCTCCCAAGTCAGATTTGAAGCCAACCCATCAACACAAGTATGTGAGCATGGCTTCGCTGCGTGAGGCCGAATCGATCCCCCTGGAGAGCGACAGAAGCAGCACCGAGGAGGGTGGGAAAGCAGGGAGACATTAAATTCCTAATTTACTTGGGAATTGAGGCAAATCTTCTCCTATGGCTGGGTTCAGCTTTGACAAACTCTTCTTTACAGGTGAAACATATTTGCTGTAAGACCCCAACGTGACAGGGAGACAGGAACATCCCTGCACAGCACAGAGAGCTTTGTGCATTCAATGTCCTACAGACTTCAAACTAGATGCACCTAATCCAATCTCATAAATATCTGCATTCCTGAATATCAATTTATGCTAAAGCAATAAACTGATCAACAGCTAATTCTGTAAACCAACACCAAACTCTGAGCCAGATCAGTATTTTTTAAGTTTAGCTCAACAGTTCAAATGAACTCTAGGCAAGACAAGGAAATTCAGGCAGTAGGAAGGAAGGGTAATTTTCCATTAAGCATTAAGCCAGTTGTTACTGATGGAAAAAAGGTGAGTATACATGGTTGGGTGAAGAGTAATTACTTTTTGCCACAAGATAAACAATCAGAAAAGAGAAGCCACAAAATCGAACAATCCACAGTGAGTTCATGTATGATTTAAGGTAGATTTCTCTAAAGAATTTCATACATATTTTTTTATTGCTGTTCTTGAGAGAACAAAGGAAAATCACAGTGTCCTTCATAATAAACCTAGGTTTGGTTAGAACACAGGTAACAAATCTGCCCCACATGGCTCAAGAGCCACCAGTTTTTAGAAATTACTACATTGCACAACATGCTTTCCTTACAGTGTTCTTTATGCTTACAACATAAAATCTAAAAATCACCAAAGTGATTTTTTTGTGTGTGCTGTGGAAGCAGTGGGCAGGGACATAATATACATTTCCAAGGGGGGAAAAAAAAAGCCCTAACGGATTGTGTGTCAATATTAGAAAGCTGAGATTATGTGTTCTTACCCCTTACCTCTGCCCTAAAAAGGTTTAAGATCTAAACAGATAAAATTTGCTTCATGATGAAACTCAGCTTTCAGCACAGATGATCTGTGTGCAAGGGAATAAAGTTTCAGCAGCATTCAGAACAAACCAAAATCCTTTGGCTTCGCTTGCGTTATAGAAGAAGAAAGATAGCAGCTTGGCAATTTTCTGTATACAAATAACTCCAATTGCCCAGGGGAATGTCACTGAGATCCAGGCATCCTGTTTGTTACATCCAGCCTCCCTGGAGTCAGCTTTAATTTCAAGCAGAGTTGTCTAAACTCTTCATCCTTCCAAGGCAGGCAAATTGCACTGTACATTGTCCAAATTTCAGATTACTTCAGGGCTTTTCCCAAAGTTTCCTAACCTCTTTTGTGGATGCAAAAGATAGCAGGGCACTTTTCACACAGTAGACGTTTCCCTGTGCAGCCTGCAAAGATGTCCAAGTGCAGCTGGATTTCACAGGAGGTTGTTTAAAAGGCAGCCCATGGTTTGTATGCATTTGCATTTCGGGATAGAACGTGATGGGTAAACAATGTCATCTAAAGACTTAAATTCAGAATTTCAATTGATCTTGGCATAGTTACACTCCCTACTCATCATACCCAAGTCACAGCACTAAGAGATCATGACCCAAGGCACCAGACAGTGAAGCAGGCAAAGGTTGTAGTCGTCAGCAAACCCTTGTTTGTGTAATTACATGAGCCAAAGGCTTCAGATCCCGGCTCCCTACAGGCTCCCACGCATGGGTTTTGGCAGCTCTGGGCTGAAGGGAAGCAGAGAACAGAGCCATGGGGCTCAGAAGGCACCACCTGCAGCCTGTGGAACACGGTGTGGTGTCACATCCCACAGTGCAGAACCCTGCTCCCCATCCCCACCTCAGCCCAGCATCACCCCGCAGCTGCTGGGGGCACTGCAGCTGAGCATTGTGGCACAGAGCACAGGCCAAAAAGAAAACAAAAAGTCCCCAACCACTCACTGGGGCTTGCTAAATGAGATGGCAAAGGGAACTGGCAGTGAGGCATGTGCTCCCTCGGAGTGCTGGGCCTGCAGAGAGGAGGATGGGGATCTCTCTCTCACAGGTACACACAAACACGCTCGTGCAAGCCCGGCTCGGGCAAACCCAGAGAGCTGCAAACGTGTCAAGTCAGCACATCCGAACCCATCCTCCTGCCAGAGATAGTGCCAAACACACCCCTCAGTCTGAGGGCTAAACCCAAGGCTGCTCTGTACCCCTGCCATGCACAGCAGCTGACAGCACACGGATATTTGGCACATGGCAGCACGGTGACAAAGCAGGCAGTGCTGCTGGGAAAATTACTTCACCAAGACACACCATAAATCCCTACAGATGAGATACAGGGAGCTGTGAAGTGCATTGTTTCATCCCTACTTTCTACCAGATACTCTTTGCAGGCCAAGCTGAGTGGTGGAAGGTGAAGCACAGCCCTCTTGTAGGCACACAGTTTTCTTAGGAGTTACAGGACTTCCATGATATCAAATTCCTGCATATCTCCTACATGAATCTTTGCTGAACATAAAAATCTTTACCGAATGTAAAAACTGGTGCATTGCAGATTCTTCCATTGAGCAGGTCACAAACAACCCCTTTTCTTCCAAAACAGTCTCCCTCTCCCCACCTCTAAAACTAGTAACACTTTCCAGGTATTTATCCTAGCTCTTAGTGTACAAGGATCATAATTATGTGGTGGGCACAGAGTAACTCTACTTTTTCTTTCATCACAAATACTCATTCCAGCTGGAATATACAGAAAGCAAGGCTCAGCTTTGATAGTTTTAGCTGTAAACAACTTTGTCTCAAAACCAGCAGTTATTAAAATCACCCCAGAAATCTTTTTAGCTCTTGTCTGTTCTCTCCTGCCAGGTTTTCACCTGAAGGAAGAGCACGGGCTGGGTATTGGAGCAATCCTCCCCAGGCAGGAGGGCTCAGCAGAGACTTGCAGGAACTGTTCTAAGAGGCACACACCAGGCAGCAATGAAACCAGATATTGCTTAACTCATCTTCTGTTGCTCACTCCACTCAAAAAGCCTCTGGATTTTAGAAGAGCACAGAGGCAGGATTTCTGCCCAGCTAACTGCTCACCTGGTAACAATGCCGTTTGGGCCTGGCATCACAACAGATCAGTGCTTCGTTCTCAATGCTAGTGACTCAGGGTGAGGACAACACCAAAATTTGCAAGGAGCATCTTCACCTCTGACCTGCTTCCAGCAACCTTCTTTTCAAGATTTTCAGAGTGAGAAAAAGCAGGGCTAACTTGTTTCAACAAGTGAAACAGTCTTTTTTTTTTCTTCTTGGATTATTTTACCTCCAAATATAAAAAGAAGATTTATTTGCATCATCACTAGACTTTCTAGGCATCAGAAAATCTCTGAAATTCTCCCTGATGATGATGCTCCTTCCTAATAATTAAAAAAACCAACAGCAACAAAGACCAAACCCCAAAGCCTTTCCTCACATTCAATTCCTCCTGATATTTTCACATATGCAGGCAAAAAAAATCTCTTATTAATGCCACAAAGCTGCCAAAATTCAAACTTTTGCTGTGTGTTCTCCTTAACAACTCCCATTTAGAGTGAGCAGGTGGCGAGAAGGAAGCAGAGCAAGAGAGAAGATGATTATTTTGGGAAAGGAAGTGGTAACTGCTACTAGCCTGTCAAACAGCATGAATGGTGGAAGTCTGAATCATGCTTTTACTGTATGAATGGCTAATTCCAACACACTATCATAAACAACAATCCTTTAAAAGGATGTAATCTCCCTGACAGGAAAAAATACACCTGCTAGAAAAAGAGCAAGATCTGAAGCAGAAACAGAGGCAAAGAGGAGATGGACCAGCTTGAGTTCCTCTTGCTGTGACATTTAGGTGCTGGTCTCCAGGGCCTGCACCACACTCTCTAACAGAATTGGCCCATTGCAAATGACACTTGGAAGAAGGTTAGAGGCTGTCAGGCTGGAGTTAGGGAGAAATTACAGCTACATTTTTAGCTTTCTTGAACGGAGGCTCCTCCGAGTAAGTGCTGCCAAGATGAAATCCTAGCAAGTAAATGACATATTTAGAGTGTGCCTGTTCACTCACAGAGGTATTACTACAATGACAGGGATTATGCACCAAGGAGATTTTATGGCATGCATTGAACGGATGGCTTGCTGACACAACTCAGTGTACAGTGTATCTTCCAGACAGGAATTAAGAATCCCAACATTAGCAACAACCTCTCCACTGCCTGCAAGCAGAGGGCAAGCTCCTAAGCTAGCAGTAGATGCTGAGTGCCTCTGGAGTTACAGTTTTTAAGTGATCTTATTAGTTTTCAGTGTTTAAACAAGTCACTTTCTATGTTGTGTTTCTTTCCCTGTGTCTGCCCCTCCGGCCCTCATTTGAGGGTGACCACAGTGGTTTCTGCCTGCACAGAAGGGATGGCTCAGCTGCTCTGCTGGCAGCTGCTGAACCATCACAAATTACAGCTTACTGTACTCAAGTATGTGGAAATTGGTGTCTATCTTAGTACACGGGACTGTAACCACGGTGGTGCAGCAGCTGCCTCCAAACAGCTGAGCCAAGCCTGCAGCAAGGGTGAAAAATCAAAGAGACGGCGAGAACCACTTCAGCAGCCCTCGGGTGCAGCACACTTGACTTAATGCTGAACTCTGGGGACTTACACATCTCTTGCTTCAATTCCTCAGATGTAACGTGGGTAGTTTCTCTCCCACACACTTCCTAGGAATGGTGCTACACGGATGTGTGCATAGTTCTGTGAAGAATGCCACAGAAATCTGCAGAATGGGTACTAGTGCTGATTACGCAAAGCCCTTGGAGAACACGCAGCTCCATTTGCTCCATTAACAAAAAGGTTCTCATACAAGTAAGTTGTAACTTCATTGCTACAAATGAAAAAGAGCCCCATCACCTTATCCCCCTTTTTTTATTTTTAATAAATAAATCTATTAATTAGTAAATCACAAGAGAGGCATGGCAACCTTATTCACGGAAAAGAGCAAACGCTATTGCTATGCCTCCACCTCTGCACTAGAGCCATTCCTAAGGAGCCCTTCTGCAAGGAGTAATTTCAGATATCACTGTCAGATGCAATGCCTGCAGTTGCTATGTTATCCACATGCTTCCCTAGGACAAGCTCGATATTCTTATCAGCTCTGCATAGCAATTTCTCTACCAGATACTGTGGCTGCCTCTGCTGCGCCTTTCAGCTTTTGGTGTCCATTCCAAAGCTATTTTAGTGCAGTTGTTATCTGCACTGCTTGTGATACGTCCTGGCTGCCACCATCTGTTTCTTTCTCTGTACAAAGATGTGCAATGGTTCCCTTCACTAATGTGTCCTCTGGCTCAGCGTCTTGACACAGAGCTATTCCCACTGCTTGCTATCAACCCACGTTTTTCATTAGCAGGAATTCTCTAATCATGACAAGAGTCATTTTTAACAAGGATGTGAAAATGAGGGAACTACCTAGGGCACTGCAATCCGAGATTATATTTAACCTTCCCTCCCCCTCACTCTCATCCACACTCACAGAAAGGGCATTGCTCAATTTTTCCCTTCCCACTGTACGCCCAGTTGCTTTGGCTACACACTTTGTGACATCTGTATTCACTACAGCTGCAGCTCTCACACAGAGAAGACCACGTAGATATCTTGTACTTTTAATACATTCTTGTCAGGCATACATCAAATAACACACCACAAGACACCACTTGCATCTAAAACTGAAGCAAAATACACAGCAAGGCAGACACCAAATAGCAGAGTCATCTATTCTCTCTGGCACACAAGAAAAATCAAGAATGTTCCAAGGTTCCATTTAAAAACATAACACTGGGATTTCTGGCTATTGAGATGCTCAGTGAACTCTAGAAAATCTACACATTTTTTGCATGTGGTATAGAGGAAGAAGGTATTTAAATCCTAGGTTTTTAAAGGTCTTTCTAGCTCATGAAGCTACAAATAATATTCATTTCCTAGTGCAGACTGGCTGCCATACAATTCTTCATTCACCTCACTAACCATACACCTGGAGTAAGTACTTTGCCTAGAACACCACGTAAACATGATTAATATTGGGTTTAGTTCCAAACCATTTATTCATATGGCAAAACAAGATGATCATTTAGAGGTGCATTTGAAATGACACAAAAAAATCCAGTCAGGGTTCTTTTTGTGTCGCTCATCTCAAAGTATTTTGCAGTTTTCCCTCTAAATCCCCAAATTTGCCTTGTTTATTTTGAGACTGCCAATCCAGGAATCTAAGAAATAGAAAAAAGAACCTTATCTGCCTTCCTCAAATGAGGAAGAGTTAAACAGTGCTATTGACAAGTACAAATAAATAAGCAATACTGTTTTGCAATATGTTAATTAACTATCTACAAGAGTGGGATTTTCCTTACTTGTGTGCAATATACTCACAGAATAAAATTCTTAGTTAAAAAAACCCAACTGAGGCCGTGAAACGAAAAATACCTTATCTGCTCTTTACCTTTGATAACTGTTATCAAGGCTGCTTTACTATTTACAGATGCATGTTATTTCCTCATAGCTCACTCCCCCAGGAGTGACATTTTTCACAGCTGAACCAGGGAAGAATTGCTCCTGAGTCTCACCAGCCTATGCCAAGGAAAGCTTCTTGCATAGGCTGGGGAGAGAAAGAAGAGCTCGCTTGTGTGTGGTTGTTCCCTCTTCCTTCTTTTCTGGAAGGAGCTGGAATGGTGCTCTTTATGCAACCACAGGTGGGGTGGAAAAGAGAGGGAACTGGGCCAAACCTGGACTTGGGAAACCACTGCAACACAGCCTTTGTCTGTCATTTTTAATACCTATCTTTTCTTTTGCTTTGCCTAAATTTCAACATGGATAATTATAGCCAGCAGCAGGCAGATAGCTGCTTCTTTCAGGAACTGCACCCTGAACAGGCATGAGGTAAGTTAGAGAAAAACCTGTTATTCGGTGCTTGTTGTGAAAATACGAAGCAAAGGGAATTCCAGAGGTGAGGTAAAACATAACCACCTAACAGTTCTAAACCAGCGGGAACCACTTAGAGCCATCTGCAAGAGCTGCATTCCTACTGACCCGCATCTAGCAGCTCTCACCTGGAAATCCCAGGGCTGTGTGCTGAGTTTAAAAACACAGCCACCGAGCTCCCCCTGCGCAGTGACAGCCATTCTCCTCCAGCATCCCACAACCACCGCACTGGTGTTTGGATAAACCCTGCTGCGGGGCAGTCGCCTTGCTGGAGGCATTTACACACGACCTGTGCCCAGCTGGCCGGGCTGCTCTGGCAGGGTGCTGCCCTCTGGGAGCTGGCAGCTCAGGCAATCCCCCTCCGTTTCCCGAGGCCGAGGTGTCTCTTACCTAGTTGGGCGGCCCCCTCTGCCGGGTACTCGGGGAACTGGCCCTCGGAGGGGACGCTGACGGTGCGGCGCAGGCAGCGCCCGCGGGAGGCATCCTGCGGCTCCGGGACCCCTTCTGTGGGCACCTGCGGAAAAACCACGCCGACAGCTGTTAGCTCGCCACCACGCCACGCGGACAGTGTGCCATCCTCATCGGGGCTTCCTTTGCTACTCATCTGCTAATAACTCTCGGGCAGAGTCTGGCATTTGTGGCCTTAACACGGAATTCCGGAGGCCGCCCGGGAGAGGAGCGCACCAGCCCAGCGATGGCAGGGGGCAGCAGCCTCTCCTCCACCGGGGCCAACCCAAAACCCGGCCCACCCCCGACTAACAAAGCCTTTCCAAACTGCTTCCCGATGCCAGACCCCTGGCTGCTTCCACGCCGGCAAGGCCAGGCAGAGGCAGCTGCTCGGATGCTACACGCAGAAGTTTGGAGAAGCACAACTTGCGGCAGATACCTGCTGGACAAAGGCGCTGCGCACGAGGTTCCAGGCTGCCGAGAGCCTTCCCCAAATATTAAGACCCCCGAGCAATGCGCTCATGGCTGTGCTTGAGCGGCTCCTGGCATGGTCAGGTAACAAGCGAGCTCAGTGTTGGGCGGGCAGTGGCTCTGCGGCCGCTCCACGGCGGACGCTCGGCCAGCTGCGGCCGCTCCGGTCGCCGTACCGCTCGGTACTGGCCACCGCGCGGTGTGTTGGCGGTGACCAGCACGCGTTCTGTTGCCGGGCCTGGAACGCGTCCCTGGGCGGGGCTCCGCCAACGGTCCACAGCTGCACCGAACCTCGGCCATGAGGGACATTCGGTACCCAGGCACCGCAGCGAGGCCCAAAACATCTCAGGGCGCTTTTGATGAGGACTTCGGCTCCAGCAGTACAACTACAGCACATGGAGCATGGCAATTGCTTCTCATGTAACACACAGCTGGCACCCAAAGCAATAGAACCCCCTGTCCTATTTCCTGTGCTGCTCATCCTTCCACATCTCCCATCCACTCTGAAAAATGAGTATTAACAGCAAACAAAAAGCTATCATTCATTTGCACTGAAGGTTGAAGCAGATCTCCGAGATACTGCACTATTTTAGAAACAGGCTGCACACTACAATGGCTCTCGCAAACTGGTTCTGGCATTTCCTGATTTCTAAGCACTTAGCATTCTCTTAAGGTCATTTTTAATGCTATTTATTACTATCCTGGTCTATTTCTCTCCTTCAATCAGTGCCCATTTTTCAAAGCAAGCTTCCCAAACCCCTCGTGCTTATTCTGTTCAGAGTATTGTCTTCACTGGTAATTTTTACAGCTGCATAATCTCTGTGCAAAAGCACATTTGCAAGTTAAACAGAGACTAATTTTGTTAGTTTATGCCATATTCGTTCAATCAAATTCACATATTAAATATATTAAATTTTCAGTTCTCATCTGGAGGCTCCATTTAGTCTTATTCCCCTTCTAAACACTCCTCTGATGCTCTGCCTCTCCCAATTTCCTTCAGAGCATTTTTTGGTGGGATGCTGCAAGCCGTATTTCCAGAGCAGCTATTACCAGTCATAGCACACACCTGTGCAGTGGTTGTGTGGTTTTGTACAAGCTGCTGTCCACTGGAGTCGGTGGTGAACAGAAATCACTTCTGCACCCCAGAGCCAGGACTGACCTTCAGAGAGGGACTGAGCCCTCAGCAGGAGCCCTGTCTGAGAGCTCAGGTCCCACTTCTGGGTCACTCAGCCCTCTGGACCCAACACTTGCCTGCAGCAGGAGCACACGCTCAGGCTGCACACCAAAAGTGGTCCTTGGTGTAGCTGTGTTCACCCAGAGCAGTACAGCTCACACCAGCAAACACCTGCCTTTTTTAGTGGTTATAGTGGCTTGAGACAGACCTGGTATCATTTATTTCACTCAATAAATCCATAAACTGTATAAGGAACAACATGTTAATGCTGCATAGCTTGTTCTACACCGGAGAATAGACAACACCCCCCAATTTCATTGACAACGTTAAAGTAGCAAAGTAACTCAAAAAGATCCCCTCTGCATCTCTTTAGACTGGACACATTTTAAACAGTTGTATAAAGTGCTCTGTGGTTGGGCAAATGGATTCATGGATGGGAGGCACCAAAACATGACCAAGTGCACAAATAAATACCATGTGAAGGCCAAGGCAGACATGTGCCACCTTCCCAACACTGCTCCAGCCCCCGGCACTCCGGCGGCAGCTCAGCAAAGGATCGGAGAGAAGGACACACTCTTGCAGAGTCAGGGCTCTAATGGTGATTCAGCCTTTCAGCTCTTTTTTTTCCCCCATCCAGCTTTGTTATCCTCTTTGCTCTGCTGAGACTTCACCAGCCTGGGAATTCTCTGACCCTGAGCTGACATGCTGAAGCTGCTGGTTCAGGGCTGGGATCTGAGCAGTGTTAACTCTGTGATAAGGAGACAAAGGGACAGTCCAAATGCTGATCATTTCAGCAATCTTAACAATTTTCATCATAGGTCACGTTTCCATGACAAATTTCACAATTTAATGAGGATGGGTTCAGAGCTCAGACTCTAAATCTTTGAACAGCATTCCAGCTCACCTGCCACTGAACATACTTTTTAAGTATAAAAAGTCTGTATCTGGGATTTCCAGCAGTTTGATGATGAGGGGATTTCAGAAAAAATAGGAGTAAGATCTTTCCAAGCATTTAATGCCTCTTAAAGGCAAACTAAGATAGTCTCTTAGAAAAAAGCAGGTGAAAAAAGTTTCTTCATTGCAGATAATATTTGTTAAGATTGGAAAGAGTGGTTCAAGTCTCAAACTGGAGAATTTGCAGACTCTTCTCATCTAACAGTCAGGAAGTTTGGAATCATGTCAGAAAAACAGTTAAATAATTCATTTTAATTTTTACCTTCCTCCGGAAAGTTAGAAGCCAGCTAAGATTTTGACATGGAAATCCACTTTAAAAATGTTGACAGCAAACATTTCTCTGGGCTTCTGGAAATTAAATAATTTAATTTACTTGGGAATTAAGGCAAATCTTCTCTTATGGCTGGGTTCAGCTTTGACAAACTCTTCTTTACAGGTGAAACATGTTTGCTGTAAGACCCCAACGTGACAAGTCCTTAGAGGAGGGCAGTGGGATCTGGGAAGAGCTTCCCCCAGGGCCCCAAGCAGCAGTGTTGGCTCCTGCTGTTCCCCCTGGGGATCACCACTGTCACACCACTGCTGCTGTCAGTCACAGGAGGTGCAAGAGTAGGAAAATACATCCCAGGTGTCCTGCTGCTGGTCTGTCACCAGCACCAGTGAGCAGTAGATCTTGCCACAGGGAATGCAGGTCTCCGCTATCCTTTGCCCTCAATTAAAACCACCTCTAAATCCAAGAAGAAAGATGAGGTTTGGGTGCAGGGAGGAAAAAGGAAGAGTCTAACATAGTGAAAAGTGTTGTTCATCTCCAAGGGAACACAGGACTGAAATGTTCTGCAGGACTGCAGCCAAGCTGCTGCCAAAGCCTCACTGAAGAGCAGCCCAGAGCCAGGTGCAGCATTTGTCCCAGGCCTCAAAGTGGAGGAGCTGTGCACGGTGCTGTCTGTCTGCAACCACTCTCCATCAACACTCATTCCCTCCCCGTTTTAAACGGCTCTGGTTTTACAGCCACTTCTGCTGTACCCTCACAGCTCCTCCCCCCCTATGGAACAGGTTTCACAGAGCAGATGAAAACATCTACACCTTCCTGACAGGGGGAAACTCTTCCTTGTAGCAAAACTCCCTGATTTGTATGGGCATCAATCTAGACCTGTTCTCCTTGTCTTGGAAAATGCTGTTAAATATTATCACACGGGGATATGTTGTAATAATTGCACATCTCCTGTCACTCAGGACTCCTTCTTTGCTAAGTCGTCTCTCATGTTCCTACAGAGATTCATTTTCTTCCTACTTACTTTCTGGGCATTGATCTCTTCCTTTCATTAATAATTTTCATTCTTCAGTCTCACCTATTCTCATTTTATAAAGCTGACAAGGTGTCAAGTAATTAATGTGTTTCTACAATACACAAGGTGATACTGCCAGACTATTTTTGTCTAAGTAATTACAGATATTTTTGGATCGAGTTGCACTTCAAAAGGTATCTGATTTTCAACCTACTCTTGCTCTTGCAAAGCACAAAATCTCTCTTGTGCATACTTTATTCAAACTGCCTTGACAATAAATCCATAGTGGTGGGACGCTATGAGAAATGAGTTTTCTTTACTACACTGTTTATTTCTGTACTGTTCCCTCGGTCTTAAAAACCTGCAATTCAAAATGCTGTATTTTAGCAGCACTGACTGAAAGAAACCAAACTTAGCATTATACCTGCAGCAATGGAGAACTCTTCCATTTACCTGTTTACATTTTGTATATACTTTTCACTTTCTGCCTCGGACACACGTACTTGCAGAAGGATTTTACAAAGCAGTATGAACACACATTTCTCTTCCCTTCCAGATTCACATGGGCCAAGCTTCTTGGATTTTTATTCCATGAAGTAACAAAGCAGATGCACAGAGAATAAAATGAGATGTTTCAGACTTAGACCTTTTGAGTTATGTCAGCCTTGTGACGATGCAGGTGCTCCCTCTGGGCTGCAAGGGCACTCTGCTGTTACCATCTCCTCCTCCCACACCCTCCTGCTCACTGCTGGGTATCCTTCTGTCCTGAGCATTGCTCCTAAGATCCTCTCCAGTAGCCCAGAGGAATTCTCACCTACTCACTCTATCAGCAATGACCATGTTCAGAGCAGGAATCTCTCCTGCTCCTGTTGCCTATTGCCTGGTTTGGGTTAACAGAACACTTCGTCCAGCATCACCTTTCCAATCATTTTACGCAAACATGATCTTCATTTTTTTCTTAAAGTAACCTCCCTCTTCTTCGTTCACCTCGTCTTTGCTCAGGCTCCCTGTCCCAGTGGTCCCACCCAGGAGCTTTTTATGATTCCCCTTGTAGATACTTTTCCATCATTATGCTCTTAACAAGCTCCTCTCCCCACAGGTGCCTTAGGCCTTTGTGCACTCCTGTTTCTAGATCACATTTCATGGAGCCTCTTTCAACTCTCAACGACTCACCAAGAAAAATTTAACTGCGCTGCCACGCCTCCCCTTTCTCATGAAGGCTGCAAAGGGATACTCCTAGCTCAGAAAGATGAGAAGGAGGTGTAAATCCAGAGTATCAGCCCTGTGTCCCTCTCCTGACTGGCAGTTCTACGCGTTGTGTGTTTCTGTGAGGGGCTGCCTGCCCACTGCTGTGTGTACACACTCAGAAGCCAGACTAAACCAACCTCTTATTTTCCTCCAGAGCACTCATGGCTCTGCAAGGAGTTCCCTTTTTCCTTTCACTTCACAGGAGTCACAAATTACTTGAAAATCAGAATGGCAAATCTGACTCCAGCCACAGGCTTCTGAAACAAATCCCATTATCAGCATGTGGAGTCACACCTGCACCAAAGGCATGTCTGCTTGGCCCATCTGCATGCAGCATTTCCCAAAACAAGCTATTTCTCACTGTGATAGTGCAGGAAGACTCCTTTGAGAGCACACTGCAAGAATTTACACAACTGCTTGCTTTCTTGGAGTTATTGCTACACTTAAACCTCAGGCTGTCTATAGCCTGATACTGAATTTCCTCAGCTTCTGACAAAAGCCAGCGTGTATTTAAACACAGCATATAGTGAATTAACACACCAGTGATACATCGGACTTGCCACATTTACTCCTCAAGATCTAGCCAAAAGACTCATCTTACTCCCAGCAAAATGCTTTCAGCTGTCTGTGGTAGGAGAAATAACCCCTAAGTGCATGATCACCACCTTCAGGTAACCATTTGTGATACGAGCCAGTGTTGTTTTCAATTATATTTCGTAACGAGATGCATCCTTTTGGTCCAGCTATGCTGGTACAGCACTGTTTCAGAAATGATTCTCACATCTCCTCAAGTTTCCTCAGTGTATACTTTAATTCCTCAGGTGTCAGTCCTGTCAGACTAGAAAAGGAATTACATAGTAAACAAACACCATTGAATGGGCCTTCCATTTTGCCTGTGTTTGATCACCTCTCCTACTCATCAGCATTAATGCTGCTCTCTTCTAATAACTCAAGTCCTTCTCTAAACCATTTCCTCCCACTCTCCCTGTGCAAGGGCATATTTCATTGCAAATAAACCTGGGCACAGCTGACTAATATTTCGTTCTACACCAGAAACAGGTCTCACTCTTAGTCTGTAACAGCCACATACAGAAGCTTCAAAAGAACCAAGAAAACACACAAAAATTTGGGTCATCTCCAAATACAGGAAACTGTGGTATTAGACTAAAACTCATGGATAAAAAGCCTTCACTTTTCCCTACTTTTATGGTGCACTGGCATAAAGAGGCAGGTTTGCATACCTGTGGTGGCTTTAACTACCACTAAAAGAAGTAACAACATAGGAGGACGCAGTGGCAAACACAGGCTGTAGAACTGCAGCAGGGAATTTGCACTCAGGCTGCTGTCACCCCCTCCATGCAGCCAGCATCTGGGCCAGCTGGATTAGAACTGTGTGCTCCACAGATCCTAAAGATCACCTAGTGCCAACCCCCTGCCATGGGCAGGGACACCTCCCACTAGACCAGGTTGCTCAAGGCTGTATCCAGCTTGGCCTTGGACTCCTACAAGGATGGGGCATCCACAACCTCCCTGAGCAACCTGTTCCAGTGCCTCACCACTCTCACAGCAAAGAATTTCTTCTTAAATTCCCTTTTCCTCCCCTTGCACATATTTCAAAGGATCCGGGAGTGGAATAAAGGGGAGATGAAGAAAGCTGCCTTGTCCTTCACCAATGAAGGCCAAAAGGCAAATAGTGAGGTGCCAACGTGAGCGTGTCTCACCTCCTTCTCCCTGTTGAGCAGCACCAGCTGGCTGTCGGTCAGGATGCAGTATTTCCTCTCCCATGTTGTCATCTCGGTGTAGGGGGACTGGCCACAGGACAGTCGGTGTGTAGGTGGTCCCTTCACATCTGGGAACACAAAACCACAACATTGTTAGCAGGGGGCATTAACCACCTTTGCTTCTGTTGTTCTGCAGCGAGATGAGAACCCAAACTGCACTCTGTTTCAGCATTTTAAAAGGCAAAATGGGAATCCTGGGAGGCACCCATGTGCTATGAATATTTATTTACTTAGAGCATGACTTACAAAAATGGCAATACCAGAGATTAATATAAATGTCTTTGTCAAAGGCTGAAATACATTGAAAAGAAAAGACCAAGAGCTCTTATGAAAACTTAACCTTCCTTCCGCTCCCTTCTTAAAAGCATGGTTCAAAGGGGTACTGCCCTGAACGTACTCTAAATCTCAATAAAGTGGATTATTTGAGACTAAGGATACAGAGATATAGGAAGGAAGACAGGGATCAAGGAAGGCAGGCTTGAAGAAGGGAAGGAAAAATTCAAAGGGATGGGCATTTAACTGAGAAGGGCTTACTAGCATCTTTTGGTGGGGAACCTACTTGATGAAACTGATGATGAAATTTTCATTTAGCCACAGACACTACAGCAACAAAAACTCACGCTTGAAAATAAACCCAAAAAACCCACGCCAAACCATAACCCAACTTGTTTGGTTCCCAGTCCTGAGCTATTAAAATTTATTTTAAAATCAATTTCCCATAAGTCTCTCACAACTGAGCTGCATATGACATTGTGCCTCTCACTACCAACAAGGCTCCCTTCCAACCAAAACCATTCTAGGATTCTCTGATTCATCTCTTTATAAAGTTTTGATATTAAGTTCTGGTTGCCTTGTAAGATTAAGTTTCATTTTTATCTTGCACTCTAGTTCTATACAATTTGCTTGCAGGGATCTAAAAATCATCCATTCTCAATGTAGACACTGTAGATCCCTCAAGTCCCAGGGGTCTGACACAGACACTGCAAAAATCAGGAGACTTCCTGCACAGGAGTCCAGGACCTCCTTTAACTGTTTCAGGAGCAAACTGAGTGTCCAAACCCAAAATGTTTTGTAACATTACCTGCCTTTTGGTACGCACAGAGATAACACAGCTGCTTCTCGCAGCTTCTCCCCAGCGCCACCACTAGAGGCCAGCGAATCCTCAATCAGCCAGCACCTTCCAGGGAGAGCCAGCCCAAACGCCAGCCTTAAACCCGGACTAAGGAACCCCTTCGAACTCACTTCCCTCCTTGCACGTGCCACCTCGTTGCCAAAAACGCTGCAACATCTTCCTGCTCCCTTCCTGCAGCTTTGCCTCTGTGCTGCAAGGAATGTGTCGGCTTCTAGAGCCACACTTGGAAGGTGGCTTTCAGTGCCTTGTTCAGCCTCACTTTGCATTAGGAGTTTTGTGATGGTTCAAAAAAGTGCTTGAAACGGGCAACCTTTAAGCAAGAAAAAGGAGAGGGCTGCGTGACTCCTACTGCTCTGAATAATGAAGAAGTGTGCCTTTGTGCCCTTAATTTCAGGTAAATGATTCAGGGAAGAGGCTGAGATGCAGAGTCAGGCTTCACACTGTGACTTCTCCAACACAACTCAGTTTGCGGGAGTAACAACTAATGCTGTGTTTCAAAACTGCCCCAAACTCTAATTAAGTGTAAGCATAATTGAGGGAAACCACCATAAGCTCTGTGAAGCAGAAGTGCATTTGTGCACACTCCTGGAGCACAACAGACTCTCCCACAAGTTATGTATTAGTCCATCTTACAGACAGGAACCCTCCAGGTAGATTTTTGGCATAACTGCAACTCGCATTTATCACGGTGTCCAACCAAAAACCAAACCAGATGTAAAATAAAACCACTGCTGCTCCTGCTTAGCCCTTGGCTTCCCAAACAGCAGCACATGAGCCCTACCCCTGCCTCAGCACCACAAACCTGACAGAGCAGAGGACGAGGAGGACGAAGCCACGAGCGCCTGGTATGAGTGTGCAACAGAAATGGGGAGATGAGAGCTCTGGGGATCTGCTCTCCTGGGCAAGGGAAGCACACCATGAATCAGCAGGGGGAGAAAAGGATGAAGGCGTGCATGCCCTGTCCTGCTCATGTGGGTGGGCTGGCAGTGAGAGTGCCTCCAGCTGCTGTGCTGAGCAATAACCAAGTGAACTGTGTTTGGAACTGCTGGTGAACTCTCTGGTGGCAAAAGAAAACCCTCCTAGACCATCGGCTCCAGCACAGAACCTACAGTCACGACTTGCCCAGCCCCAAAGGATTTTTGCGTTATAATTTCTTCTAACTCCAGGCCTTGGCAGGATACCATCCAACTGATCCACGGGCTGCACAAAGGAATTGAAGAACAGAACGACTTCTTCCACTGCAACAACAACTCCAGGACTTGACTGAGTCATCAGGCGCTGTGAGCCAGCCACAGCTCTGTTGCCAAGTGGGCTGGCTACGTCAGAACAGCTCTGCACAGGCTGCTGGCACAGTGACGTGCCATGCCCGTGTCTGGAGCTGTCAATCACCCCTGGAGAACACCACAGAGACAGCGTTTGGTGTTTGTGTTGGGATCCTTCTGAACGCACGTCGGGGCACAGCCCCACACCCCTGCAAGCCTGACCAGGGCTCTCTTCAGCACGCTGGTTCTCCAGAGGATCAGATCCCATGGCTTCAGTCCTCTCCCCAAGCTGACACTGCAAGCACACGGCAAACTGCATGGATGGGAATGCATGTTCCCAGAAAACTCACGGCAACAAAGACCTTAGCACAGCTCTGGTGCCTGACTCCCACCTATTTCAATTATTTCTCAGCTCGCCCTCCTGCATGACTGGTATCTTTGGAGCCTCGCACAACAGCTGTGACTTCAAAATTTATTCTGAAGTATGCTACCAGTTCAGACAGAAGGCTCTTTGGGACTTTGCACAGTATCACATACACACTTGGTCGCCTCACAAACCCTGTTCTGCTTTCTGGTACTCTTCATCTTCAGTTTTCATTCTACGTTCTTGGCTCCAACTTCTCACGTGAATGTAATAAAACCCACCGACCTCTTCCACTGAAGCCCCATAAAACTAATTAACCACCATGGTTGGAATCGCTGTGATGCCTTAGGTTCTAACTTTTATATTTTTCAAATTCTGTATTCCTAGTGTGTAATTCTAAAGCATCTTCAAGCCTGTTAGTTGCTGTTCTCTCATGCTGAGACAGACAGAACAAAGCCTCTCCAGGCTGCTCTCCAAGGACACCCAGCCCGGCCTATGCCCAAAATGTGTAACCCAGCATCTTGAGAAGGGGGGCAAGCTGAGGGGAAATTACATCATTAGCTAAAGTTTAATTGGTGAAATTGGATTGAGATGCAAATGGAGCAAAGCTATAAAAGTGTGAAGAACTCGTGACTCGGGGTCCATCTTGGGTGCAGCCTTTGGCCTGCCCAGGGTATGCCTCTGAAGGCCTTTCCAATAAATATCCACCTTTATTCCCTTACTCCTGTCCAGTCTCTGTTTCTAGGTTGGCCTCTTTAGGCATCAGGTATGGAAGTGAATTGCAAGAAGTCCATGTGTAACTAGGAACACCTAAACTTTTGGGAAAGACCGTGGGTCAGGACTGTCCTTTCTAACCATGGGGCTGCTGTCTGTCAGCTCATAGAGCAAGGCTTGAGCTCTGGAGATGAATGATCACTCAGTGAATGCAACTTCAGCCAGGAGCTGGAGGAGAGACCAGGGAGGTGCATCTGAAAGCTCTGAGTCCGCAGATGCTCCGTGTGGGATGGGCTTGTGCAGCCACACACCTCAATAGGCAAGTTCTGGTGACAGAAGATTTCTCTGGGGTCTGATGCAATCCCTTCATTCTGCAGCACTACAATGAGGCATTCAAGTAAGCAGATCAGCAAGTCTACACACAGGATTAAAGGTCAGGCCTTCTGTGCCTTCAAATGCTAATATCAGTTAAGTAACAGCTTGGAAAAAATCCCCTTCTTGGTACATCCCTGCCGCTGCCTCCTGCCACATCCGACATCGCTGAAGACTGGAAACTGCCTTGTTTTTCCTCGGGGCTCTGAAATGCCACTAGGCATGTTATAAATATCCACAAAGCTCCCTTTCTTTCAGTCAGATGACAACTCGTACCTTATTATTCTTGAAGTACAGGGCTTATTTTTAAAGAAGGGGGAAAATAGAGGGACAGTGATGCCATAATCACACATCAACAACACAAGTGTTGAGTGGTGCAGGGCGAGGGAACGCGGAAAGCAGCAGCCAGTGCCAAGCCAATCCCCACAGACAGGGTAGGACATCTTAGGAAAACTGATGGCACTTTAGTAGTATTTATGGAACACAACAGCGCTATCAGATGGGAACATTTCTGAAAGCTTCCATTGCAAACATGCAACAATTATTTTCCTTAAAATTCCAAATGCATTCACGGGTGGAGAATATTTTCCAGAAAGCAGGCGATGGGCAGAATCAGAAAATTATTTCCAAGGGATAATGGGTGTTTCAGTGTCATTTAGTCCCCAAGAGCTCTTCTACAACCAGAAAAGCAGCATCTCCTCTCCTCAGAGCTAGTGAGAAGGACAGAATGACCAGAAATCAAGCCAACAAAACTACATTAAAGGCAAATCCATGCCTTCAGTCTCTGCCAAAAAGCACTCTCTACTTACCATCAATAAAAACACAGAAATAACCCTGAATCCCAGTGATGACAAGAGCACCCCTGGCACGCCTCAGAGCTCCTTTTTCTCAACTGCACTATTCCGATGGTGAAATCAAGGGCTAACTGAAGTACTTGCCAAATTTTCCTCAACTTTATTAGGGTCCATACTCTGTTCCTAGTATTTCCAATGAGGAGCTGCCAAGCAGCTGAGTAACTAATACAGTGGCCAAGTTTGTATGCTGGGAGGAATTTTTTTCCCCTGAAGAGAGATTAGTAGGAGCCCTAACACCTTTTGACAACAGGTCTACTTGCCCAATGTCAATGTTTCCACAGTGTTTTATGTACTTGCCATAGAGACAGGATGAGAGAAAAGCATTTTAGCTAAGTGCTGTCATCTGAGAGCTTGTCAGAACCCCAACCTACCCAGCTGTGCATGACCACACAGCCCAGTTTGAATCACCAGCAGTTCCAACCTTTATCAAGCAGGTTGAGCAGAAGTTGGAACAAGCCTTACCACTGACACGAAGCTTCAAAGATTAATATCAACTACAAGTCCTTTCACTAAACTTCCACCATCTCAAAGCTCCTGAAGGGATTCAAGAGGAAGATGTGGCAGAAAGGGAAATACACAGTGTCTCAACATGCTCCATTCCCTCAAAGCTTGGAACAAGGCAGGATTTCTGCAAAAGAAGTCACTAATGTGAGCAAAAATAAACAGCAACAGCAGCTCTGTGACACACAGCTGTGTGCATGTGCACCTAGTTCAGAGAGCTGTTGATGCCCAGGTGAAGATCTGCAGGATGCAGAGGGAATTCAAGCACTGCTGCCCTGGCCCAGCTGCAAGAGGGACAATCTCAACATTTGCAGAGGATGAGAGAGGTCAGCCACCAAGGGTCTGCTAGGGACAGCACAGTCCAGGCAACTTCTATTTTCTCTCATGCTGATATGCAGAGCTTTTGTTTGCATTTCTTATTTCTCCAACCAGCCACGTGCAATGGTTTCTGATCCAACCAAGACCAGAACAGTGCAGACAGCCACTATCAGAAACAACTGTTCAAAGAGAAACCTAAACGATGTACAAACTCCCTTGGAAGAGGAAGGGACACTCCTTCTCCAAGTTTGTATGGACAACCACCAACCACACTGCCCCAACACAGCAAACACAATGCTCATGACTAATGGCATAATATCAGGAAAATTCAGCACACGCTGTGTGTGGCCATGCAGAGACTCCCATGCTACAGAGCAAACATGATGCTCTCATGGCTGATTAATTCTTCTCTGAATCACAATGCACTTAGAAATACGAGCAGCACGCATCAGGAACGACACCATTACTCTTGCCATTTTGTTTCAAAGCACAGTGTGGCCAATGACTGCAGGTTTTCTAGGAAGCTCCTCATAGCTACAGTGAGATATTGCAGTGCTCACTTGCCCCTCTAAATCACTCTGTGGCACAGCTCCATTTCAGCTAAGAGGTACCCACATTTTCGTGGTCAGCAACAGATCCCTGGTGAAGCAGGTGGCATTTTAAGTGCAGAAAGCACGAGCAGATCCTCTGGGATGAGAGGCACGCCATTTATGTAGGATGTTATTACAGAGGTAAGCATCTAGTGTGAATTCTTCCCATCACATTTAATAGCCACCACACTCAACGACCTTCTGTACACATGCAACCACCAGCCCTCAATTCAGCTGAATCCAGTTGCTCTCCTCCAGCAGCTGCGTGCAATGATGACCAAATTCTTATATGGCAATCTGATATCCTGGGTAGGAGGTAAAGAAAGCTTAGTCAAACCATCAGGTTTCAGAGATCTCAGAAGCTCTCACGCCAACCGCTTGCAGCCAAAACACTACCTGGAAAATCCATTCTGCACAGAATAAAGTCATACAAGGTTTAAGTAGGTGAAAACAGTATTTTAGAAGCTGGCAGAAGCCATGACCAGTGCCATGACTTTCCCAGATTCCAATGTGTTTGGCATTGTAACACACGTTCTTCACTAGATCTTTAATTTTTCTAGCACAGGCCAATCTTGCCAATCTAACCTATTAACTTTCCACTGCTCTTTTATAGAGTGGCAGTGATCAGACACAGTCTCAAGACTGGTTTTCCACTCTCCCAGTGAAGAACCTCATGAGCCACAGAGAGATTAAAGTAAACACTGTTCAGTCAGGTGCAGTTTTCATGCCCTGAATCCTCAAAGAAACGTGACTGTGGCAATTTTAATGGTTGTTGTGTGTGCTTCCATTTCCCTACCACCAGTATGTCAGCTCTGGGAAAAGGAATTTCTTAAAATGTAGGGATGGGAAGTCTGGAGGTATCTGCTGTTCACTGCTTACAGGTGAGGTCTCAAGGATTTTTGCTTCCTCTGAATGAGGACGGTGTGTCTCTTCTGCCAGCAGCTAGAGGCACAGCTTTTCCCCAGCTGCTGCTGGAAAGCTTTGCTGAGATCTGTGGTGGGGTGGGAGAAGGGTCACCTCGCTGCTTGGAATTCCTCACGTGCAGCAGCCTCACCTCGACACCAAGGAAGGAAGATTAACCTTTAAAACTCGAGGAGCGAGCATCAACATTTTGTCCACTACCAGAGCTACCAGTCGGATTCTTAAATTTCCTACGGATTTTTTGCACTAAGAAAATACGTCAGGAGCAATTTTTATGTGGGAAGGAATAAACCATCAGATGAGCGAATGCCTTAGCAGCCAAGGGCTGTCTCCTCTGCAACCAGCAGGAGACAAAATACAGAATGCTACTGTTCAACAAGCCTGGCATCTCCCAGCAGGACGGGCTCTCGCTGCCTCTCCTCACTGACATCATTCCCACCCCTTCAATTCCTCCCCTAGGAGAGCTCTGACTTGTTTGCACAAGCAAGCAAGGTACAGCAGGCTCCCTCCCGCAGCTGAGCTCCTGGGCGGCTCTGCCAACTTCCCTTGGGCCCGAGTCAATACATCTGCCCTGTTCCTGCAGCGTCACCACTGTGCCTATCTACAGCTCAGGAGTTTTCACACCAGGCCTGAGACTACGGCAGAGATCAGCCAAGATTTCCCTTCTCACTTCCCCGTAACACAATTCCAAACCCAAACCTTTCCCGAGGCCTGCGCTAACACGTTTGCCACCCTCAGCCCCTGGTATTTCCTAAAAGGGCTCAGTGTTCCCTGGTACCCAAGGGCTCTGCAGAAGCTCAAGAGCACAAATTCAGTTAGGCCACAACCATGTGAGCAGTTTCGCCGAGATTTTATTTTCAAAAGGAAAAATTATGGAGCTGTTCCAAAAGAGAAACCACAAGTCTTAAAATCTTACGACTAGTTTAGTGAGCAGATGCTGAATGTGCCAACCGTCTCAAGCTTTCTCTCAAAGTCCTAAAAACTGAGAGCTAAGGAGCTAACGGCAGAGGCAAAAACTAGGCATAAAGCTCAAACTGGCCTGGCAGGGTAATTCTGATTAGAAAGCAGAAAGTTGCACCAGCTTGCTGTCACCGAGCAGCTTCTTTGAGCAAAAGGTGTGGGAGCTCTTAATAGCAGTTTAAAGCCACCAATTAGCTTGAATACTACTGAGCTCCTCTAAGCTTCTTACTTGCTGCCTAGCCGATTGCTGAATGCTAAACTTACAAAGGGTAATTGATCCTCACTTCCCTCGCTCTCTGTCCCCGTCCTCGTGGGCTGTGGCCAGCCCGCTTTGGGGGGCACAGCGGGAAAGGTGTGCTGTGAAAGGTGTGCCCGTGACAGGTGTGCTGTGAAAGGAGTGCTGTGAAAGGAGTGCTGTGAAAGGTGGGCCTGTGAAAGGTGGCCTGGGAAAGGTGGGCCCGGGAAAGGTGGGCCTGGGAAAGGTGTGCTGTGATGGTGGGCCCCTGAAAGGTGGGCCATGAAAGGTGGCCCATGAAAGGTGTGCTGTGATAGGTGGGCCCNGGAAAGGTGGGCCTGGGAAAGGTGTGCTGTGATGGTGGGCCCCTGAAAGGTGGGCCCCTGAAAGGCGGCCCATGAAAGGTGTGCTGTGATAGGTGGGCCCCTGAAAGGTGGCCCATGAAAGGTGGCCCATGAAAGGTGTGCTGTGATAGGTGGGCCTGTGAAAAGTGTGCCTGTCGGGAGACATCAGCACCTTCTCACGAGGACCAGTGCCAGCCACTTCAGGCGATCACCGTGCACTTGGTGGCTCAGCAGGTGGAAGCAGAAATCACAACCCAGCCAAGGTGGGGAGCTCACAGAACACGCAGGTGCTCCCCGTGCTCGGCCCAGCCTCCCTGCACCCCTGCAAACAAGCGGCTCATTGTGCAGCCTCGTAAACCTCATGACATCACCACAACAGGAGCTGCTCTCCGTGTAAAAAACCAATTTGGTTCCCAGGATACCTCAGATTTCAAATGACCTGCAGTTGCTTGAAGCCGTTGCTGTGACCCTTCCTTCAATGCTAAGCAGGTTTCTCTTCCTTCTTATGCAGGTCTCGTTCCCTGCCCAGGACCACTCATCTTTGCTCCTGAATATTAAGTACATTTTTCTCTCACAGTTGAATTCCCACTTGGCCTACAAAACACTTTGGAATCTCAAAACAGAAATGGTTATTACAAACCTGTAGAGAGGATTATAAAAGATTACATGCCCCTATTACACAGCTGCCAAGTTCTGAGAAGGTTCTCAAGTGACACTTCTCCCCAAAGCAAGGAGAGGCTTTCGTGAGAGGTTTAGAAAGCAGAAGATGGAGAATAGCAGAAAAGTTAATTATTCGTGGGAGAAAAAAAGTCTGCACTTTTTCCTCCTAATTTATGCACGGTCCTTTTTTCTTACCCAGCTCTATGCCCTTCACCTTGTTCTCTCCTCTGCAGTGCCTGCTCTCACCAACCCCTAATCTCCATCTCACAGCCTCTTCAGCACCAGGCATCCAGAGTGGGCCGTTCCCTCTATTTTTTGCAGCAGTGCAGGAAGAGGACAAAAGAAAAAACGTCCTGAACTTAAAAAAGGACCTTGGCCCAAGGCAGCTGTGCAGAAAAAACCCCAACAAAACAATTTAAAAGCAAAAGCTGCTCAGTTCCTGCACATGTTTTTGGTGCACACACACAAAAATGTACCGGTGTACTTGGGGTCAAAATTGACACAAGCAGTGCACAGAGCTGGGCAAAAGCACCAACACCAAAGCTCACAGACCGCTGTACCCCCACCCTTGCCAAGAAGGCATCAGCCAGCTGACATTCATCTGTCACAGACCACTTTCAAGAGAGTAGGACCCTTCTGCTCTCTCCTGTCGAGGAGGGAGGTATGGGAATGGCAAAGGCAGGGAAGCATTCCTGTGAAGACAAGAAGGAGCCACGGGAACAGAGGAGCAGGTGATGAGATAGTGCCCACAACAAGATCCACATGAATGACTGAAAACCAAACCTGCTGTCTTTCAGTGCAGCCTGAACTACACCATGCATGCTGTCTCTTTTACAAGCTTTCATCTTTGGCTTTCTCTCCAGAAAGCAGATATTTTCATTGCCACTGATCTCACCCTATAAACTTCATTTGCCAGAGCAATCCCAGTATTGCTGAATTCCCCTTCTCTGAAACCCACCTGTACAGAAACACACCCTATGTGATCTCAAACCAGCCCTCCCTGTGTGTGGTGGTGTTTATGACAAGAAAGAATAAAGGAAAAATGAAGAATAACATGGAAAAACCCCACAAAGATCCCACAATATGCTTTAAGTGCTTGCTCACCCTGCCACCACTGCACAGCTGGTTGCTGCTGTACAATTTTAGCTATTTTCAGCCTGAATGTTTCTTGATGGCTGGGTAGTCACACAAGCAGTTAAGTGCTTCTTTTGGGTTTGGGTTCTTTCTTGCCTCAATAGACTTCGGGGGAAAGGGAAAAGAGGAGTTGTGAGCACTGCTGATGTTGCATAGAGGGGAGTTTATTTCCCTTGTCAAAGGGAGAGTTCACAGGACACTAAAACCTCCTGCAATAATGTGCATATTTTTGCATATTAACCAGGTCATTCAGGCATACAGGCTAAAGTTAGCTTTCCTATTTTAACCACTTAAAACAAATGACTTAGTAAGGGCCCCCTTCAAGGGATTCAAATACAATGTACAAGAAGCCCTGCAATACTCCCCACGCTATTTAGACAGAGCCATTCTGCTTCCTTCTGGCATCTTCAAAATGTCTTCAGAAGAACCTGGAACCACCAGGTTATTACACACCAATTCCCTGATCTGACCTACTTAAAAGCAAAAGCACCAGAACACTCCTCGTTCCATTTTCCTCACTAACATCTGAAAGGTCTTCATGCATCTCAGTAAATCAATGCTAATAAACAAAAGATTGGACTTTTTTCATCATTTAATGATAGTTCAGACACAAAACTTCAGAGGAAGGAGACTGGGTCTCATAAAAGTGCAATGGGGACCCTGAGCCGAATTTAAATTTATGCAAAGAGATGTCTTATTGCAAATAACCTGAATCCCACACTTAATGCAGTACAGCAATGACCTGGAGTACCTCTTTCATCAGCTCTACCCTTTAACCTTCAGTGAAAGGTTATGTGAGGTTGGTTTCCCTGTGTAATTTAACCCAGCTATTGCACCTGGTTTAGGGAGGGAAATCCCCTTTGGTTAAGCATAAGGAGGCCACCAACAACATGGTCAGAGCAGGACACTGAGCTGGCATCAAGGCTCAGGAGCCTCCTGACTCAGAGTGCTTTGCTCTCCTGACAATGTCAGGATTGGCAAATCAAGCTTAATTTTGCTCCAGAATTTCAGCATTTAGTGGGTGACTTCTTTCTTCTTGTCTACTCTGTGTGATATTGCCTGGAGAAGCTGTGTGGAAGTTTCAAAACCCAGGTTGGACAGGGCTTGGAGCAACCCAGCCTAGAGGAAGATGTCCTTGCCCACGGCAGAGGGCTGGAACCGGATGATCTTTAGGACCCCATCCAACCCCAACCACTTTAGGATTCTGTGTTGTGGGAAAGCAGCTGTGAAAGAAAGAGGCAACACGGGAAGCAGCAGCAGTGCCAGGCAGAGAATCCCAAGTGTTGAGCTAACCCTGAGCCAGGGGAAGGACGTTTCTTGCTCTGGACATTTTTGCCATGCTGAGCTCCAGGCTCCTGAGGTCCCACCTGAACAGGTGGAGCGGGTTCCCTGTGCTTTTGGCAAACCCCAAGCAGCATGATTAATGGATCCTTTGAGGAGGGGCCGGATAATTAAAAGGATCTGGAGGTAGGGTGCAGCATTTCAGGTACTCTGCAGCTGGGTTTTCCCTCTCCTTAATGCTTCCTGCTCTTTCCAGTAGCTTAGGCTATGACGAATAAAGGCCACATCCTCACCCCAAACACTCTCTACCCTTGAGCCCTCACCTATTTACTTTCTTCCTCCTTACTCCTGCTCTGCTCCCCAAAAGTTGTAAAACATAAAGCTCGTGAAGACCAAACCTTTTGTTCTTCACTACGCTGCTTTTTAGCTGATTTGTATTTTCGAGCCAGATTTTTATACTGTAAATTTATATTTTAAATAATATTTTAATTTATATTTACATCTAATGCCTGAGCACAAACATGCACTTGTTCCCAGATGTCTCCCTTGGCAAATCCAAACCCCCTGTATCCGAAGGGTAAAGCCACAGGTGGTCCTCTCCAAAATCCTAGAAGGAGAACACACGAACGCAGCAAGGATAAATAATAACCAGTGGAGAGAAAATGTCTGTCCTCCAGCAATGCTAAACAGAAATTTATAGGTCACAACCTTGCAGAAACAGGCCTGGTAACATCTAATTAGCAGTCCTGCTGAGCAATTGCATCTCATAACAGTAAATCCAACCAGACCAGGGGGAAAGGGAGAGTAGGGTTTTTATAGAAATGCAGTAATTATAATATTTTGAAGAGATTTGCTTTATGTTGCTGTTTAGTGGGGATCCCCTCCCCAGTAGGAATAATCAACCCACACAAGTGATTTTATGAGTTATTACTGAAGTACATTTCACTCCTGTTGGGAAACAATTTAGAAGGGCAGCACGGATTTTTATTAATTATTTTATTTTTAAATTGAAATGCTAAGAATTCTGTTTGCTGCCAGAAGATGGGTGGAGAAGCCAAGGAAAGTTCACATACCCAAGAGACTATTAACTAGAACCAACTTGGACAATACATTTGAGAAGCATTTCCTTCCAGCTACTGTAGAGAGCTGTCCTTAACATGCCTTTACTGAAGCAGCCAATTTTCCACCACTGAGTACAATGAGATTTCAAAACACACAAGAAATCAGAGTATAAACAGACACAAACATCCCACTTAGTGACATTACAAAAGAAAATACGGGGCAAAAACCTTGAGCTTCTCTATTTTCTGCCCTTCATAAAATACCTTGACATTTTACACACACTCTGCCCGCCTCTTCTTTTTTTTTTCCTCCTTTTTAGTGACAGTACTATCCCAAAATAGCTGGCTTAGCTGTCTTAGCAATGGTGTTCCTGAACAAAAAATTATTTCTGGGGGTTGAGGGATAAATCTCACCCAATATTATGGCACAAGGAACGGAGTTCCAGAGGAAACAGGCAGCTGACAAAGCAGGAGTGAGGCAGCAGCAGCAGGGACAGCAGGAAGGAGTGGTGAGCTGGGCAGAGCTGGTCCCTGCCAGCAGCACAAAGCAGGAACGTTTAAAATACGTATGAACATCGTGTCACAGACAGCAGGAATCACAAACAGATGAGAGGCAGCACCAAGGAGTGAAAGACTAAGGAACAACTCCCTTTTCTCAAGAGTTTTAGTTCGCCAGAGACAGATGGTGCTGCTTCCACATGGTTAGAGCTGGATGGTACCCTACCCCCCAACCCCTGACGGATGTCAAGCTTATTTTTGTAAATCTCTGGTGATAAAAACCATCCATGGCATCTAGTTCATTTCCTCCTCACTACTTAGTTTGCCAAAAACTTTAAGCTCTGCTTTCCTTGCCACATCTACAGACCAGCACTATTTGTCCTGCTCTCTGTGACTAATGATGATTGTGCACATCCCTTGTCTCTGCAAACGCCTTTTCTAAGAAGAGCACAAGGACTGAAAATAGTATCTCAGTACCTGGGACCACTTTTGTTAGCCCTGAAGCAATCAGACGCAATGATGAAAAAAAAAAAAAAAAAAAAATCTATTTTTTTCCCCCCCACAAACTCTCATGTGATTAAAATCCATTAAAATGCAAACAGACTTGAATTTTATTTTATCCATCAGTGACCACACTTCACTGTCCCTGGGCTATGGCTGTCTCTTTGTGAATTCCCTGCACGTAAGAGGAGCCAAGCTCTAGGTTTAGGAGCAATCAATCTAGCAAACCTCACTAAATATATATGTGTGTGTATGTTTCATAATGATTTCCATTTTTCACGTTGATTTACATTGATCATTGAAAAGTACATTCAGCTTCATGTTTGCTTAGCTCTGAATAAACAAAGCGAAGGCTGTTGGGTATCCAAAGACAAATGAGACATTACAGATGTAGACAAAACCTATCATCACCCTGAAAGCATTTCTCTTTGAAATTATAGAGCCATGCAGAAGTTATTCGGAGTGGAGATTGCTGTATGTGTTTTTAATTCAGGCCGGGCCTGCTGGGGGCAGGGAGGGAGTCTGATGAGCCTCCACGCTGTCACTTTTTTCCGTCTGTGTACCTGACAATTCAGAAGTGTCTGACTCCCTAAGGATGTTTTTCTTTCCCTTGCGTTCCCTAGTTTCCATTTCTCAGGACAGGTCTCCTTAGGTGCCCATGTCTAAGTGCATACATAACACACCCACCTGGATTTTTACAATTGAAATGACAATAAACACATCGACATCCATTTGAACATGCAATTCCACATCAAGCACGACCATGCAAACCCAGCACAACCAGTGCCCCAGCTGGCTTCATACCACACACGAGTATTTCTTTCTCATCTGCAGCCCTTGTCCCCTTTTGCAGATAAAAATCCCCTGTTTCAGGGCCGTGTTGGAAATGATAGTTTCCACAGTGACAGTGGGAAGGTGTCGGAAGTCTGGGCACATATGCTGCACAGCACAGCCAGGCTCCTGCACTTGGTGGCTGCTGCCTCTACAAGATGCCACATGTGCACCCAATAAATTGTTTTGGTTCCCACGCAAACACAAATTTTTCAGTTAGTACGTTTGAGCCATTCATGTCTTTTGTCAAAGTAACTCAAAACTCCTGCTCTACACGTATAATTCTCCCCAGAAAAAAAAATCCAAATAATGGCATTTTACAATTATATTTAAGGGCCTTCACTTCTGTTTATAGGCACGAAGCATTCACAGAAACTCCACAACAAAGAAGGAAGAACGTATTTCCTGGAAAGAAGTCTTCCCCCTTTAGAGTATATCCAAGCAGGAGCTAAGGAGCTGTCATTACAATAACGAGCTCCTCGGGCAGGTTTTGTGGCTCCCTGCTGCTGTGGACACACCAGCTGAAAATACCTTGTTAGCAGAGCTAAAGCAGGGAACACAGCAGTCACTTCTGTGAGGAGGGGGAGCACATCCTCAGCAGTGCTGTGCTGTGCTGGGCACACCCCAGAGCAGCCCCAGCTCCCAGCCCTGGCCTGTGCTCAGCAGCACTCGAGCGTGTGCCAGGGCACCAGTCTGATTTTGGCCATGCCCAAATGGACAGGATTTGTCTCTGCAGGGCCAAGACACAGAGAACTTTGCACCACCTTCTCCTGCTGGTTTGCCCTGTCCTTAGTGTTCACCACAGACACTGACTCTGCTGAAGTACCAGGGTGACCACCTCAGACATTTCCTTGAGATTATGCATTAACAGTAAAAGATATAAAACAGACATATAAAAGATACACAAACCTCTTGATGCCTAACCCCAAAAAGCCACAAGGGCCTCACCTGCCACCCTGCCAGGGTACTCGACACTCTCCTAGATGCCCTGTGCTGCCAACCAAATCTTCTGGACTGAGAGGCTTTTACTGACACAGGTCAGGCCCAACACTGGGATACCATAAAGAAGAGCCAAATGATCATATGACAGTTGCATGTGCAAGTGGGGGTGGAAGTCACAGTCGGAAATAATGAAAACCAACATTGAGACAATGATTTGTCTCTGCCACAATAGACTTATTCCTTCCTTCCCCATTCCTCTTCAAAACTTCATCCTAATTTCTGTAAGAATAAGTCTCAATATTGTTTAAGTACCACCTCAATAAAGGAACAGGCTATCATACAGGACATCAGTGGCTTGAACCATACTCATTTTATCAGCTACAGGAGGGCTGACAGGAAACCTACAACCAACCACAGCACAGCCAGAACCCTCCCCGGGCTGAGCACCACGCACTCAGCCAGCCCAGCCTGCACAAGCAGCCCTGTGGTACACCAGGCATGCAAGGATTCACTGCTTCATAAAGCTGGCAGAGGAACTGCTTACTGAGAGAGGCTATTTATACAGGGCACAGCCAAAATACCCCAGCAGTGATGGTAAAAAAAGCGGTGCGTGAGTGGAGATAACTGAAGGCAGCTGGGGGCTGTTTGGATCTGTGTGTTCACCTTCCTCCCTTCACAGGCAGCTCTCTCACTGGTACTGCCTGGATCTGTGCTGCCAACAAAGCCTCTTCTCGTGTGCAAGTGCAGCCAGAGCTAAGAGGAAAGGGAAGGTAGATGGAGACACACTGCAAGAGTTTGAAGTTCGGCAGATTTTTTGTAGTGCTTTGTCAAAACCTGCCAAACCTGCCTGCCAAAGCATCTGTGTCGCTAAATGACTGTCAGAGGAAAACTGCTTTTAAGAGTATCTACATCAAAAGGGCCACTATTTTTGCTATGAAAATGGGTTGTACATTCATAGATGTAAGTAGAAGAAAATGGACAGCAAACTCATCTTAGGATGAGTGAGAGGCAGCTAAAACTCTGACCATACCATCATCACAAAAATATCTGATAATCTCAGAAGATTTCACTTGGGAGTAGTCAGAGCATGGGACACAGGAAAGCTCTTCAACACCTATAAAACATGCAAAAGCAGCTGAAGTCAGACATAAAATGAATAAGCAGGACTGCCTACAACTTGCCATTGGACTTGACAGGGTACTTTCTTGCACCTAACTTTTTAGAAAGAGGGATTTGTCTGTCGCAATGAAGGGCAAAAAGAATCAGAGATCTTTGGACAATTAACACATCTCAAGAACTAGAATTCAAACCTCAGAAAACCACGTAATTCTGATCCCCTAAGTCTCAAGCCTACAGACAGCATCAGTAACGATGTGCGGTGACAGCTGACACAAATAAATGCATTTGACTGCAGAAGTGGGTTTGCTCACTCCTGTTCTCACACATCACTGTCACTCATCTGGCTCCTCTCTGCAGCACTTTTCAGGCAAGTGGTTTTTCACAGAACCATAGAATCCCAGAGTGGTTTGGATTGGAAGGGACTTCAAAGATCATTTTGTTCCACCCCCTGCCATGGGCAGGGACACCTTTGACTAGACTAAATTGCTTCAAGCCCTGTCCAACCTGGTCTTGGATACTTTGAGGGATGGGGCAGCCACAGCTTCTCTGGGCACCCTGTGCCAGGGCCTCGCCACCTTCACAGGGAGGAATCTCTTCTGAATATGGAAACTAAACCTGCCCTCTTTCAGTTTAAAACCATAAGCCCTAATCCTATCACTACATGTCCTTACTAAATGCCCGTGTTTTGAGAAGGATCTTCTATACCAAATGCACAGATTAAAATGACCAGCTTATTCCCCATAAGGCACAAAGATAGAGGATGCCTGCTCTCTAAAACATGAGCTTCTTTACGAAGCTATTTCAGTAATTTTTTTTGTCACCTTCTCTGTAGGAAATATTTTTTAACTTCATTTGAACAAGCGGTCCCGTAACTTGCAAAAAGCTCTCTCGCCCACAGAAGACCAGATGTCGAGCTTCAGCTTTCCTCAGAGTAAGAACAAAACCACTCGGGGGACAGTTGGTTTCGATGCTAACATGTCAAGAGCTTCATGCATTAGCCTATTGTTTACATAAACAGCTTCCTTTAAACAAGTGATGTTTTATAGGATTATGAAGTATTTATTTCAGAAGAGTCTAAAGAGTCTCTCGAGTAACTACCACAGAGAAAGTAGCACCACAGAAAGCATAAGGCTAAATGGTAATACAAGCTAATTAGTTAAAGCAAGCAATCAAGTAACTCTATAGCAAAGTAATGGGATAAATAAGTGCACAGAGATAATCTCGCACATGTTTACTTCTAAAATGCCATTGCTTTGAGTCCTAAATCACATACTGTTAACACTGCAAATCTGCACCATTCATTATTTGGAAAAAAACCAAAGGCCTAAAACCCAAATACTTTCCTCCGGGTTTGTTATTTTAAGGAAAAAAGGGTCAATGTGCCTAGGAAGCGCTCGTTTTGTAAGCACGCAGGCAATTTTCATCTCGCGCCAAGTTCCATTACGGGCAGCATTTGTGCAAATGCAAACCAGGGAGCTTTGCCTGAAGAAAATCTTACCACGGCAGAACTTACCCTCTCGCTGCAGGCCCCAAATGTGTGTGTGTCAGGAAGAGTTAAAGCTCCCATTTCCAGTGTCAAATAAGCTTAGCAGGAACTGAACCACTGGGCGCACTTCCCCTTTCTGTACCCTCTGGCAGCTGCGATTTGGGCCTGTCTTCAAGAAGAACACAGAATTTTGAGAAGAGTCGAACACAGTTTCTTTCATACTGCCCAAGCCTGGGCTTGCTGACCCCTTGAGGGGGTTGGCAAGGACCAGTCTGGGTCCCTCCTGGGCTGTGGGCAGGTGCTGACATCCCACAGACAGCCCTGGGCCACGAGCATCTCCCGCTTCCCTCCGGGACATCCTTCCCCGTTGGGTCTCACAGCTGAAGTTTCTCCTTCTGGAGACTCCACTGCTGGAACCCAGCTTTGTCAAAGGCTCCAAATCCGCCTGCTCCAGACACAGCTTCTCCTTTGGAAAGCAAAGACTGTTTTTCCTCCTCCAGCCACCTCTCTCCGACCCTGTCTGGCCTGTTATCAAAGGAAAAGCTTCTCCCACCAAAACCCCAGAGCTTTACTTCACCGGGAGCCCTTCCTTCTAATCTCCACACTTCCACTCCTTGGCTGCCTCTAAGAAAGCTGCATCTCTTCAAACCCTGCTCTCTCTGCAAAGAAAACACAGGAGACAAGACGTCTCCAGGACACGATTACCCTCTCCTCAGATAATTCCCGTGCAATAATTTCTCATGATCAAGGTAATCAGAGATAATATTCCTGCCTGCACCAGCTGTCAGACTCCTCTGCACAGCAGCACAAAGCACAACGTCCCGACGGTGCCACGGATACCGGCCACAAAAATGACAAAAAGCAACCTGGAACATGACACCCTGCCAGTCACTTGCCATGATTTCATGAGTCAGAAAATAGCTCTCACAAATATAAACATCCTCATTCGCCCCACTGAACACGAATTTTTGGGTTCTGACTAAGTGGTCTGGGGACTAAACGCATGAAAATCACCAGTCAGCGCTGACGTGACCGCAGCTACTTGCACAGAGACACCATCCGTTAAGTGGAATTAAAATCAGATAAGCACTGTTTTATTGGCTTCGGATATTATGGCTAATTATCTCGTGTTGTGCTCATAAATATTCAGCTGCACACTATTAGCCTATTGCCCACATTAAACGTCACAATGCCTGGGATAAACCAGGCAAAAGGAAGTAGTGGGAAGGGATGTTTAAGTGATACTTAAAGCTGTCAAACACCAGCAATGTTCCCCGTGCATCCCCACATCCCTTTAATTTCAAATATACCACGTTAACACAACATTTACTGCCATGAGAGCACACTACAGTCTAAAAAAGAGAGAGAAACCGGACTGCAATGTGTTATTTTCATATTTATAACTACACAACACTACAGTTTAATGCAATGAGGGATTTTGTACAAGCAGCTATCTTGAATCTGCTCTGACAATTAAAGGTGAAGGAGTTTGAGCATTAAGGCTACACTTTTCAACAACAACATCAGGTTTCATGGCACAAGGCATTTGCACAGCACTTAAAAGGAACACATGAATAAGCTCAATTGTGTAAAACTTCCCTAATAAAAACCCCACCAAAAATAAACTACTTAAGAGCAAAGGAGATTTGGGAGTGGAGGAACATGAGTCAGTAGAAGGGCTTCTAAAACGAGCAAGTGGTTTTAAAAACATGAATACAGAAAAGCTGCTCCAATGAGTAATAAATACTAAATTCCTACTCAGGAAGAAACAGCTTTGTATTTTGGGAATTGCTGAAAGAAATTGAACAGGGAACTGCCTCGGTTTTGAGCTATAAATGGGAAAATACAAATCTCTAGATAAGTTTATATGGAAATATATAAGAAAAAAAATTTAATAAACCTAGAGTATAAAGATATTAAAAAGAACACAGAGTTCAAATAACTTTAGTGAATTACAAAAAAAACCCCAAACAATTCTGAAAAAGGATATAAAATATTCTCTCTCATTTAAAGCACAAAAAGTCTTCTATAAAATGAATGAAAGCCTGAAATCAAAATTAAAAGACTGAAGTAACATATCTTTATCCAGGTGACAAAAGAGAAGGAAGGAATTCTGGAGAGCTGTCTTTATAAAAATGTTAACAAGGGAGCAATTGTGAAAACTAAACACACAGTAAATAAAAGAAGTCAGTGTTTACCCTCACCCCCTCAAACCGAAACAGAGATACCCAGGGAAGATATAGGTAAGGCATTCTACTGAGGGATTATTTTGTCATCAGTCTACAATTAAGCACACACCACCCTGAGATCCAGATAAGCAACAGTGAAATAAATCTTATCTGAGAACCCTCTCACAAACCCATTCTCAAGAGTGTGAAAACATCACTGGTAATACTCAGAAATAATAAGAACAGGTGCAGCTGCTCACCCACAACCCTGTGATCCAAGGCTTTGTCTGCATAGCTCCTTCCTTATCTTCTTTCTACCCATATCATGGTATGCTCTCAATCAGCAAGTTTATCAGAACAACACTTCTCCTTCCTCAAGCTGACAAATTGGCTAGAAATTACTATGTTCTTAGGTTTCTTAAGCAGTAAACAACAGTGAGTATAAGACCTTTTACCTTCAGGCTTTGCATGTGCCAGTGGAAATGCTGGTTCCAAACGCCCGGCTTTAGGAGCAGTCAGAAATCAGCAGAAACACACCAAAAGCACTTCATTCACACCCAGAGCCAGCCCAGGGCAGATCATGCAGCACACCAGGAGAGAGCTCTGCTGTTCCTGCTGGCTGTCCCCTCCATCTGTGCCCTTGCTCCCCCAGCCCACGCTGCAGAGGGAGGCACACAGCCTGCTGTGCACTCGGGGAGCCTCCGCACCTCGCCAGGCTCCGGGCACAGCCGGAGGACACAGCTCTCCCGGGGTTCAGCATCCTTTCATCGCCTAAGAGCATGAGTGAGGCCATCCAGGAGGGATTTCCACAGCCAAGAACTGATGAAACAGTGTCTGAACATGCTTCCTAGACTGTGAGACCAACTGGAAAGTATTTACCCAGATCTTGTTTTTTCTTTTCTTTTTAAATCCCGCTTCCCTCTTCAAGCTGCCATGAAAACAACTGGTCCTCTTTTGGGAGTTAAGCATTTCCTGAAGAAGGGAACCCCTCTGCAATTCTGGCACAGAGATGAAGCAAAACACAAGAGGCCAGGCAAGCATTAGAAGGAAAGACAAACTTTTTGAAACAGTTGATAATCTCCAAGTTTTTCAGAGGAAAGTGGAAATACTTTTAATTGAGCGAGGCTGTGGAAGCAGAGGACTCGGCTTCTTGGACAGAAGAGAGATGGAACGTGCACCCCTGGGTTCTCCTGGTTCAAGTCCAAAGCATGCCTCTCCCACTGTGGATTTCACAACACAGAAAAGGTCTCTTGGGTTTCAGTCATTGTGACAAGAATTTCTGCCCAAACAGACGTTTCCTGGGGGACTTTTGATCAAGCTTTTCTGTGTAAAGCTGTTTGCATACTTTGCAGAAACCCCATGTCTCACACCATCCTGTGGCTAGTTTAAGTGCCTAAGCACTTTTACCACAGATCTCAGTTGCATGAGGATCACCAGGTTCTGTTTCTTGTGGAGGGGAATACATTCATTTTTTTTTACTTTTCCTTGAACAGTAAACAGGACTATAGGCATGGAAAGACACCCTCTGCCCACCCAAGCACCAAAACAGTCAGTGGACAATTCAGCGACCCCCACAGAATTAAACTCGTGTGGTTTTTGGAAGAACACAAGATTTGATCCCTTCTGAGCATCTTGACTGTGGTTGAAGAACACGACAGACGTATATTTCTGTCACCCCTTTCATCTTCAAGTCACCGCCCTCAGACCTCAGATCTAAACCCCAGGAGCTCACAAGTTTTACCACTGATTTAGCAGGTCTCAGCCTACAGTCCTGCATGGGGCAGGAGCCTTTGCCCAGCAGCTCCAGCTAATTATGGCATAGGCAGCACTTCTTTAAGGAAAAATAAAACCAGTGGAGAGCAATCAGTTGTCCCACACAGTATATCCCACACAACTGAACCTCTTGGTTCTGTTAAACACAAGCTGTCACCTGCTTGAGGGACCAGAGATTGAATGTTTGTGATGGCAAAGGGTGAAACAAAACCCCACAGAGGCGTTTGTCCATCCCACCAAAAGCTCTGTTTTCCCGTGAAATGGCCCAAGCAGGACCTGGCTGTTGCAAGTGATTTTATGGGTGACTTCATCAAACTTGTTTCCCCAAACACCTTCTGAGCTACAATTTCCTCCCTCGAGAGAGTTTGACTTTTAATCTAGAGACCCATTGTTTTTCTCTCAGTTCCTGAATTGTGACTCTCTTTGCAAAACCAGTTTTGGCAGGCTCAGACAGAGGTTTGGCCCACCCCAAAGAGCCAAAAGGCTCCATCGCTGTTCCATAGCTGACATGAAGTATTTACCAAGTGGTGCCTTCTCACAAACAATCCTTTTCCTCTGTTTACTTTACACACTACTAAAAGCAAAGCATCCCAATAACACAGCCACTGGCAACGCTTATGAATTATGAGAGAACCATTTGGTATCAGAGAGCACCAGAACAGAGGAAAGAAGGATGCCCTTCATATACTGTGGGATTTTGACCCAATATGCTCATATCACACAGAATACCTTCCCAGAAGGTCTCAACAACAGTGAGAGCCTGTAGTAGAAACCTTTGTTCCTAATCTGAACAAATACAGAGGAGAGAAAAAAACCAACCAACTCCTTCATGAGACGACTTCAACAGAAAAGAAAAAGGAAATAAAAGTAGTTCTGTTACTTTCTTTTTCCTCCTACGTGTTCCACACAATTTATTGAGAAAGGTCTTGGAGAAATGAATCAGTGACTGTAAATAAATAGGCTTGAACAGATATAGTCCTGCTTAGTTATTTCTTCTTTTTGGTCATTTGTTTTTGTTTGAAAGCAACGTGACAGCTTCCAATAGCAAACACGAGCCTGTCAGGGACGTTCCACTGGGACTGAAAGACTGAACACCCCTGCAGTCATAGTATATTCTTCTTTCACTACTACTACTGAATTTTTTGGAATACTGATGACTTGTCCAGCAGCCTCAACTGTATCCAGATGTTATCAGGCTTTTAATATGATAATCTGGAGTACTATGGAAAGTGCTGAGGTTTTGGGGAGAAGGAAAGTTTATTTTTGGTTTTATTACAAATTTAAACTTTGTGGATTTTTTCCCAGGCATCATCAGTCACCGGGTTCAAGCTGGGTAGCTCACTAGAAAGTTTCAGAAAAGCCTGAGAAAAAAAGAAAGTTTATCCCCTTTCCCCCGCTCTTTTTTCCCACTCTGCCTTAAGAGTGTTGTTATCAGCAGGGTAGATTTAAATGAAATCTCAGACTGGCATCTTGCTGACCTCAATCCCAGCTGGCTAAACCCTTGCAACACGGCTGTCCTTGGCATCTACCAGAGAGCAGACAGCAATTCAGCTGCTTGATTACGAAATGGAGAATCTGGTATGAGGAACTAGATCCATTCCACTGTCTGGAGCTCTGTTTAAAAGACAGCTTAATTTCTCTCTCTCCCTAGTACTTCGCTGACAGGAGCAGGCTTGATATGTCAGGGCAGCACAACACCACAGAGGATCCTGTGCCTGCAGGACTGCACACACCACACACAAGGTGCACTTGAGAAGGAAATGATACTGCTACTGCTATTGCCAGCTGATGCTTGTTTTAAAGGGACCTCCAAGTTTCAAAGCACACACCAGAACATCTCATACCACTTCCTTATCAGGAAAAGAACCTGTTTTTCAGTTGCTTTTTAAAAATTAAGATAGAACATCAGAGCATCACCAACATCATGTTAATAAAGCCGAGCTACGAAACAGTTTAAACAACTATGGTATGTCTCACTGCACTCACCTGTTACACAAACAGAAGTGCAACAAAACAAAAGCGAGTTCATTACCTGTACTCAAAACAATCTGATTATCCTCCGCCTTCCCTTCAGTTATGGACTCACTGCCTTTTCGACTCAGTATCTTTGCAAAGCCGCTGGAGAGGGAGGAGAAGAGGCCTCGGATGAAGTAGCCCTGCTGCTCGGTGTCCAGCGAGCGCACGGTGGGCAGGAACGGCCGGGCACTGCTGCCCCCGGCGTGTGGCACGGGCTCGGACAGGGAGCGATTGAAGGGCACCCGGAACGGCCTGCTCCTCGTCGGGAAGGGTGTCCCAGGGGGGTCTTCGTGGAGATCGTCGGCACTGGCAGCATCCACGCTTGCAGAACTTTTGGAAAGACTAGGGTCATTGCAGTCCCCTTTCAAACTGGAGGAGCCCTCTCTTTTGCTCACCCTCCAGGGAAGCCAAGGATGTGTCTGCCACCTGTATGCTCTGAGAGGTCTCTCTGAGTCAAAACTCATCTGTTTATTCAACTTCTTGCTTTTCGCTCGGTGGTACCAATGGTAGTCCTTCAGGGCAGCTGTGCCAGCATCCTGCTCCGACAAAGATCTTCTGAAGGCCCTGGGAGAGAGACTGTGATGCTTTTTGAAAGCACTCATTTTCCTCCCTTTGGATTCTGGCGCTTCACTTACATTCCTTGTTGCTCAGTAGTCACGTAGCTGTAGTTCCTCACTCACCATTTTACATCCCCAGTTACTTTGTTCATGGCTGTGAGTTGCAGAACAGCAGAGGTTCTTCCTGAAGACCTTGAGCACCAATCCCAGAACCAGATATTTCCTACATCTCCACGAGAAGGACGTGCCCTCACCTGTAGCACATCAACTTCTAACAGCACACAAAGCCTTGCTGAGCTTGCTGTCGCTTCCTGGGCTGTCACATCTCTGCACCAAGCTCTCAGGAAATGACTAAAAGAGCCCTACCATGAAAACCCACAGTGCTGTTCTGTGCCAATCACACTTCACTTTTTTCAGTCTACATTAAAGATTTGGTTTAAAAAAAATGGAATGCAAAAGTACTTTGCTCTAGAGACCCAGCAACGACTCAGAGAAGCGTTGAAAAATTACAGTACTCAACTAAGAGTCATGCACGTGTTCTTCAGTTAAGTAAGGCATATTACTATATATAGTTAAAGTTTCTATTTACTACAGGTATGTTGTATCACTTCAGAGTACCTCAGAGCTGCCTTTTGGAGGAAGGTCATACGGGCAGATTCATCAGAACCGAGTGCTGGAACAAGACAGGAGAGCAAAGAGGAGGAATGGAGCAAGGAGAACAAACCCTGCAACTCAACGCAGTGAGAGTGTAAATACACTGAAGGGAAATAAGTAAAGAGGAGGAGAGAAGGGACTGAGAGGGTGGGTGGGACTTCACCAAACACAGGCCAAAGGGAAGGGTTTGAGGCATGGCAAACAGAACAGGGCAGCAGGAAGATACTCCTTTTTTTCCTCCCCTTTCTTCCCTTTTTAAACAACAGAATAGGGGATTATTTTTTATAAATCTAGTTGCAATAAATGAGATGGAAAAAAATAGTCCTATCTGTTTAACCAAGAGGAAAAAACCCTCTTGCCTTCACTACAATTTAAGAAACAGCTGACTGTTTTAAAATCTCATAAAGAAAATATCCGCTGGTGAACTAAGAACACGCTTGCCAAGTTTTAGACCAGAACACTTAAATCTCAAGTCTACTCAAATCCCTGAAAATAGGGGGTTTATAATGGAAACGCTGACAGACCCTTGGCAATAAAGTAACAATGAAAACTACTTCTCTGGTTAAATAAAATGATAATCTGCTCTGGCAGACCAATAAAGCTTAACTGACCCACTATGGGATCTCGCCTTTAAGCTAGACTGCATTCATCAGCCAAAGTACATTCCTGACAGCTGCAGATGCAAAAACTTCCTTACTTATGTGTATGTATGGGAAAGGGAATCAGTGCTCCCTAGAACAGAGAGGGAGTTACCCTAAAACCTCCACCAAATAAAAAAATAACTTCTTTATTCTGTAGCAAGTTATACTTTTCCATTAAAAACAACAGAAGCAACTATCTAAAAATGACCACGTTTAAGAAGTCACAACAAATAACCCCAGAGACAGAAACAGCTCAGGTACTGCAATGCAAATTCTGCATCAAATAATGACACTGCCTCTCGTGCCTTGTTGATGTTGTGCTGCTCAGAACAGAAGTCTGGAATGACAACATGTACCTACACCACAACTCTGCCACAATTCCCACCCAGAGCAATGAAGACTCAAGGAAGCACAGGGAGCAGTGAACACAGGGATACTGGTACTCCCGTGAAAACGAGACACAGACTCCACCAGGAAAAAGTGAGCTGGCTTTTGTCTTCTGCTTATTGATCCCAGGGGTTGCTGATCACTTTTGGTTGCGGCACATCTGGCCCCATGGACTCACACAGGTTCTTTAAAGTAACTCCTGACTTGACCCTCACCTATTGCTGGTAGCTGCACTCCCCTGAGGCCCTGGAGTCCGTGTTTCCAAGACTGAGGAAAACCCAGCAGTACAGAGAACCCCAGTTTTAACTGGGTCTGCTGCTACTGGGTCTCCCACCCCTTCCAGCTACGGCTCCTCCTTCTCCTTGTGGAGCCTTCTGCTGCTAATGTGGCAGCAGTGCTTTGGCCAAACGCCTTGGATGAGGCAGTCTGGTAAAGCACGCTTTATGGAACCTCAGGAGCAAGGACGAGTAACTCCCACGCATGACGATGTGGTTCGCTCCCGTGGCACAAGCCATAATCAGCAGGGAAAGCTGAGAAGGTGAGGTGGGTTTCTGGTCAGCTCTGCAAGCCGTGCTCGCACAAGTTTCCACTAACACCCTGCCATCTCCTTTGGGCTGGGAGCACACAAGGGCAAGAGAGCACAGAAAATGCAGACGGCGCAGTAGCTGAAGCCCTCCTGGGTTTGCTCGCTGTGGATTTGCAGTGTGCTTTGCAACTCCTGCTGATCTCTGCCAGGCTGGATACCCACACAGACCTGGCTCCTGAAACAGCCCTTGGAGAGCACTTACCTGCCCTGTGCAGCACTCGGTACCACTGAGGAGTGACTCAGCTCAGATAGTGTGACCCCAGCTGCACCAAGGCAGGGATTCAGCACAACAGCGCTTCAGACAGGACGCAACTTTAGGCAAAACACTGCTCTCTGCATGAGGACAGAGATGATCACCGGGATTCTCCCCTCCTTTTTCACCACCTGACTGTGCGGAGAGATGCCTCCATCCCCTTCCCAATGCAGCTGGCATTACACCGATCACTGACTCACACAGACTGCCCCTCTCAGCCCGGGAACACGCAGAAAGATTAACCACGTCTCGAGTTACAGCACGCAGCAACGTGCAAAACCAGTTATGGGTTAACTGCTACTCAACACTATTTTTATTGGTGTGGCATGGGGTTGGACCACAGCTCTGTACAGACCTAACAATACAGAGAAAGGCTTCAATAAGCACTCTACGTGAAGCCCAAGAACATCAAAGTCACAGTTTAGTTTAAGTCTGAATAACATTGAGAAGCCTTTTTACTTTTTTTTGCTCCTGATTTCACTTTTTATTTCATATTACCACTGCTTAGACGACCACATTTCGTGATCAAAGGAAAGTTACCCTTGGCCCGGCTGAGGTTTCACAGTGTACTCTGCAGAGGGTAAAAGGGTCTTTCTCAAAGTGCTTCCAAAAAGGCAGACAAGGTTTACATGTTTATTAACATGAAAACCCTGATACACAAGTTTGCTTAGTCTACCAATAAGACAATTCTTTTAAATAGCCAACTCAAAAATTTTGGTCTGGGCTTCGAGTCAAACTGATCTCTCTCTTCCTTATACACATCGTCAGTAGCAACGATGATGTCCAAAAAACCCCTTTGTCTACATTAATCCAATGCCACCGAGTTAAAACTGGTCTCAAGTGGCTTCAGCATTGCTTGTGTCCATAGAACGTGCAGGCGAGTTATTCAGATGAAGAACTGAGAATAACAAGGCAGAACTTTCTACTCTATCCACAGTCCAGTTACCCAGGCTCCAGTCCAGTCCTTCCAGAGCAGCAGTTTATCCTGGGAAGCATTTACAGAGTCTCAGTATCACAAAGAAATCAGCTTACAGCAGTGATTGCCACTGTATTAGTGATGTGAGATCCCCAGCCGTGCCGAGCCACCCACGCAGCTGTCAGCAGGTAAAATAATGTCAGGGGAAGAAACGAGTTTGTCAATTAAGTTGAGAAAATCTGAAATATTTCCACTCTTGTTTTTAATACCAACTGCCTACAAACGTGATCCTCCACTAGCAAATCTTCCTCAGATTTTTTTTTTTTTGGTAGTGTTTGCAGTTCATTGTGCCAAATCATTCATTTAGCTTTTCAGAAAATTACTATTTTCTTCCTAACAATCCAGTCACTTAATCATCACACTTGACATGTTTAACAGCATATATTTCACTACTCCTAGTGAAACTGACGTAATTTATGCACAAAATGCAGATTTGCTATGTTGGAATGTAACTGTATTTCAGCTTTAAGATTGTATTGGGAAAACAATCTTTCTCGACTTTGTAATGTTTCACAGAAAATATACACAAGCAGCCTTACATTTGCACAGAGCATATGAAGATAAATCTTTGGCAAGGGCCTCCTGTGTGGGAAGTCCGCTCTCCACTATTCATCTCTCCCAAAAAACTACCCAGCTCCGCCGCACGGAACTTCAGCAATTTCCCAGAGCACGTTGTTTAATAAATACTACCACCCAATTAAAAAAGTAAAAAAGCAATAGCACAGAAAACCCCAAATGCACCATTGCCAAGCAGCTGGAAGAAGGAGAACCTGGCTCTGATGTTACAAATTAATGTTTAATGCTTGCTCGCTCTCTGAAAGCTGTCTAGCGCTTGAGTAAAGGCACCACAGCATGTAAAACTTGAGTTTATAGCTTATATTGTAAAAAAGGATGAACTGCACTCTGCCATGACCGAACTGCTCCATTCTAAATTAGTTTTGGACCAAACAAACTTCCCAGTTCTCATTTTTAAATTTTTTTTACCAAGAAATGGAGGGGAAAAGGGGAAAGAAGAGAGTTAAAAAAACCCAAAAAACCCCCAAAACCAAAATGCCACACAACCACCAACCTCCATGATAAACCCTGAACATTTATTCACCACACTTGGGTTTTCAACCAAGCCCTCTCTTTTACTTGAGAAAATCAGCAGGCTAAGCAAATACCACTTCTGAGAAGATCCCAGCTCAAGCCCCCAACAACCAGCCATCAAATGAGCTTTAACCTGCAGAAAAGTGAATCAAATTGCACCCTGCATCCTCCCCAGAGAAAGAAGAAGGAATACAGAGGGTCAGGGATCCTGGATTTGGCAGTCTAGCTCCCCTCAGCTCTTTTCCCATTTAAAACTAGCCCGATGCTCAGTGCATTGGAACAGCTCATGGAGGTGTAATCAATACATAAAGCAGAAACGAACACGAAAGTTTTCCAATTGACCCAACTTGACGTGTAGTTAAATAGCACAAAAGATGAAAGATTTTTCCTTCCCTTTAAATTAGAGAGTTTTCAAAATATTAAGTTTTGTTTATGCAAGGCTAAGTAATTAATGACCTAACATCCCCTTCCCATCTCCTATCACCAAGATGCATCTGTTTCCCCCTGCAACATTTCCTGCAGGTGGATATGACTTTTCCTCAGCTCAGCGCAGACCAGTGCACCTGACTTACTTGACCTCTTAATATTTAGTGTTAATTAATGTTTAGAAGCTACACAGGGGACGAAGGAAACAGCACTTTAGAAATTGTTGCATTTGGGATTAGGGTGACTCGAAGAGCAAGGCTTGGTTGGAGCTGGCATGGCTGGAAGCCAGAGATCCCAAAGAGAGCTCCTGAGAGCAGAGTTGCCCCATGTGCCTCTCCCAAGCCTGGAGCTGGCAGAGCCTACCAGTGCCCACACTGCAAGCTCACCTGTCCCAGATAAATCAGGATATGCTGTTTCCACTATCACTATGCTGAGACTGAAGTGTCTCTGAGCCAGCTAAATGGTGATAGCAGAGCATTGAAATGCCACAGAGCACCTCATTTCCCTCAGCTGAATTTCGGTGCCAAGGCAGGCTGTACCTGCTGTCCCTGCCCCACGATTCCAAGCTCAGCCTGTCCTCACAGCCACAGCAGCAGCAAGGCAGCCTGACTCAGCTCTGCTTTTGCCATGGTCTAGTTTCTGAAGGCAGGTACTGAAAACTCTTCAAGATGCACAGGAATTTCCACCTGAATAAGAGGAAACACTTCTTTATTGTGCAGTGACCATACACTGGGAGAGATTGCCCAGAGAGGTTGCGGAGTCTCCCTCACTGGAGATATCCCAGACCTGTCTGGATGCAATCCTCTGCTCTGTGCTCTGGGATGACCCTGCTTGAGCAGGAAGGTGGGACCAGATGACCCTCTGTGCTCCCTTCCAACCTGACCCATTCAGTGATTCCCTCTAATTCCCTGGCAAAACCGCTACAATTTCTCTGCTGATACAAACTCCCCACGTGAAAGTCTCCTGGTTTCATTTTTCCATGCTGTTCCTGTGATCTGCATGAGAAGCTGCTACAGCCCTGTCGACTGAGCAGAGCAGAGAGAGATAATATAAATTTATGAGATGCTGGGCTTTGGACAGAAGCCAGGAAACGTTAGCAAGAAAATCCCATTTCAATCCAACGCGAATAAACCTGCAGAAGGGCGATGCCAGGCTTTAATTTCACTAGTAGTCTTTTGTTGTTGTTGTTGACGACCAAACACAGCTCGTGCCAAGTTTCGAGGGCCATAAAAACGTACATTTAGGAGCCAGCCAGGCACACGCAGCGGCTGAGCCCACACACAGCTGCGAGGCACGCCAGCCAGCCGAGGGTTTGAGCAACATGCACTGGGGCAAATAAATAAATTAACTAATAAATAAATAAATAAATGCATGGCCTGAGGGTAAACACTCCAGCAACTGCTCTGCAGCACAGAGAGGCCTAACAGCAAAATGACCTGTGTGCAGCGAGAAATTTCTTTTCTCTCAGAAATGTGGAGAGATTTAGGGGTTTCTGTGAGGAAGGCGAGCCCTTAGGCCCAGCCTGTGACACAGGTCTGGCTGTTCCATGGCCCTAACACTGAGCTGGGCAGCCCCTGACACATGCAGAGAGCTCTGCTGGCAGGCACTAGTGCAAATAAATAAATAAATAAACAAATAAATAAATAGCCTGAAGGTAAACACTCCAGCAACCGCTCTGCAGCACGGAGAGGCCTAACAGCAAAATGACCTGTGTGCAGCAGGAAATTTCTTTTCTCTCAGAAATTTGGAGAGATTTAGGGGTTTCTGCAAGGAAGGCAAGCCCTTAGGCCCGGCCTGTGACACAGGTCTGGCTCCTCCATGGCCCTAACACTGAGCTGGGCAGCCCCTGACACACACAGGGAGCTTCTCTGCAGCCACCCATCACCAACCTGAGCCCCTGAGGAGGGACAGCTGCACTGACCTCCTTCACTGTCACCTTCTGCAACTCCACAAATAAATCAGTATGTTTACATAAACATATAAACTCCGACTACATAGAGAATAAAGCACTTACGCCCAGTCGGACATCCGTTTCTTCACGATTACAGGTTGGGCCTGGTACCATCGGAAATATCACACACAAGCTGCTCATTTCAGTTTTTAACAGCCTTGTTTTTCAGCAGGCACAATTAACTTCCCAGTGCCCCTCTTCATTCCCAACTGAAGTGTTTGGGATTTTTGTGCAGAGAGTGGGGGAAAAAATCATTGCTGCTGCAATCTTAAAGCAAGGGCTTTATCAGCAAAACAGGGTTTTATTGCTGGATGTGATCCCTGTGTTCATCAAACCAACTGCAGCTTAAACTACTAAGAGAGGAAATACAGTTATACCAAATAGGCAACTTAATGGATAAACATCCCCAAAATGGTCTTGGTAACTATGCCCAAACAGCAGGTGGATTTAATCGAACTTTCCAGCCTTTATTTTTATGTAACTAGAAAGGAACATATCCTCACTGCAGACTGCTGCAAAAATAAGACCTACCAACTCTCCACCAAGGATGTTAGGAGCTGGGTTTATAATCTCATTTTGTATATTTTTAAATTAGTCGCTGTAACTGTTATTTTATTCCTCTTATTTTATTTATCATTTACTTGTTATCTTATTTTATCCTTTTTTTAGAGTGAATAAACTATCTTTATATCAACAACTCCTTCACACAATACTAGCTTTGTAAATAATTTTTAAAATGTAAATATATTTTAAAAGCTTCTCAAACACTGGAAATCCCACTGTAAAGCCAACTAGCAACAGAAGATAACCACCAGCTAATTGACAACAATCTTCAAAATCACTGGGGAGTGTACTCTTACAGTGTATATAAGTAAAAAACTTTAGCGACATGCATAATTAAATTCTTGCATTTACCATCTAAACAGCACCAGTAATAGAAATATTCTATTATTTCTCTGCCTGCTGTGATGAAACCTTTCAGATCGAATCCAACCATGAGCCCAAAACTGCCAAGTGCCCCACTAAGCCATTTCCCTAGACAGCATTAAAGCATTAGCCATGGACATGGGCACTGAGAGCTGGGCACACAACAAACCACAGGGAAGAATTCACAGATCCAGAATTATTTTAGGCTCTGAATTTAGGCAGGGAAATTCCTTGAGCTGGATGAGAACTACCCTAACACCCACCTTGTGTTAATATCAGCAAATTAAAGTGCAACAACTGACAACAAATATCAGTGACATCTGGAATTTAAGATCAAATCTTCATCTAAATGGAGAAACAAACTCCAGAGAGGAACGATGAAACATCCTGGTATCTCAAAATGCCAAAAGTCTGAAATTAAAACACTTAGGAGTAGCATGGAAAAAGGGTCTGTGTAAAATTCCAGGTGCTGTAGCACTACTACACCCTGCACAGAGAAAGTAGGAAAACAAACAACCAAAAGAGAAGGAAAAAAAAAAAAAGAGATAAGGGGACCTGCAGGCACCAAAGCAGCACGGGGACAGAAAGGAGCACACCCTCTCTGACTAAACCTCTGTGAGCCTGCTGTTTGAAGAACGATTAAAGATGTCCAGTGTAGGACATGGCTCGTGATGCACCGTGTGATTGCTGAGAGGTGAACCTGTCTGCCCTAACACTGACTCTGGCCTGGGAATTCAAAGGCACAGCAAGAGTGTCCCCCCAAAAGGGAAACATACAGAATCACTTCAACCTTTGAAGGGAGAGGAAAGAGGGAGGAAGAGAAAGAATATCATTTCTCTTTCAGAGACTATTTAAGGAACTAATTTGTGACATGTGCACACACTTCCTCACTGCGGGACAAAACAAAGACGTGGACATCGTGAAAAAGGATTTGCACCAAGCACGAGTCATTGCATCCCAGGCAGGGTCCCCAGCCCCCAAAGCCATCCTGAGGACTGCTGTGGGTGTCAGCTGCACATGGAGCCCCGTCCTCCAGCAAGCCATGCACAAGCACTGCATCTCTTCTGTGTCTTTTCATTCATTATTATGGTAGCAGAGATCACTTCTGTTTCAAGTTCCAAAATGACTGTTTTTGTTCCATTAGGTGTGAACACCAGACGACCAGAACTCGCTCTCTCTTTGAGGTCAATACTTCCCAAATGGAGCACAGTCCCATTTGTAAGTCTGTGCAAGCAGCACTTCCAGTAGGCAGCCACTGTTCAGTAATCTCTTTTAAAAAGAAAATATTCTCAATTATTTTCATTGCAAAAAATGTTAACCAAGAGGTTTTACAGAATCATAAAAAAACAAAGGAAACAAACACCCCCAGAACTGCATGCTCTTGCTTAGAGCAAAATCCTCTCAAGCTGACATTTCTGAAATGCCTTTTTTTTTTTGTTTTCTCACTTCATCGGTAGAAGGGAAAATGAGCTGATATTTGCTATTTTTACCTTAATCACACTAGCACTGTTAGTAAACCGTGCTCCATCCTCACCATGCAGCATGGAACTGCTGTGAACAATAAAGTCTGACTTTGAAATCGTACCTTGAAGTCTCAAACCAACCTGCCAACAAGTCCGGAATATTTGCTCTAAATATAAAACACAAAGGCACTCTGGGTTTTATAAAGACACAAGCAACCACCAGGGTTAGACTAAATTAATGAGCATGTGTATTCCAATTCCAACAGACAGGACAGCACCCGTCTGGCTTCACTTAGGAACTTGTTATAATCTCTGCCTTATAAAAAGGTTTTTACACGTATGAAACACTCATATACCAGTGAGACATAAAATCAGCATGTAATCAAATCTCCACAGTTTTACGTACAAATCCCTCGGGACTCCAAGCTGCAAAACCGAACGTGAATAATTGCATCTATTTTCTAATAAAGACCATGTGCTCTGGGACACAAGTACACAAGTTTTAAGGAGCTCTGCATAATATTTTCGGAGGTATTTCTACTCCAAATAAGCAATCCAGTTAAGCACAGATAAACAGGCACACACATCGGTGACCTTGTTTAAACAACGCACCAATCGTTGTGGTAAATCTGGCTGCCAGATCTAAATATAGACTTTTAGGAAAAAACAATGGAGTTTGAGTAGAAGAGGCCTTCTCCTATTTACTGTTTACCTAATTATCCAAATGAATGTGCAGCTTGGCCTCTCTCCCCTTTTCGAGCAGCGTTTCCCACTGGGAGCCAAGCGAGCTCTGGCTGTTACTGGAATCGCAGCGTGATCCGGCACATTTGATGCTCCGAGTGCACTTGGTGCAATTTCAAAGCTTGTCTCACAGTTTGGGTATGTGCACACTCTGCTTCCCCCAGACAGCCCCATGCCTGACACAAGGCAGATAGGCACTGCAGGACTGAGTCACTGCTACAGAAACAGGCTTTTTTTTAAAAAAAAAGCTAAAATTTTTTTCAAATGAAGGCATTCAAAACCCACTCTAAGTTTCCAACTTCGGGTGCCCAAGCAGGAAATGAAGGGAGGAGGGAGCACGGGGCAAAAGGGGGAGGAGAAAGTTCTTCTATTCAGGGTTATATTTTTAGACTATTACTAATTTTGTTTTGTCACTGTGCTACAGAAGCTAGACCTGCGTGAATTAATGCAGCATTATCCTTTCTAATTTTTGCTAAGTCCAGGCTGCAGCCTTAACCTAATCTCCTTACGTGGGACATGGCAGGGCATTCGCTCCCCTGCCCTGCTGTGGCTCCTGTCTTTCCACCAGATATTCCTGCCTGCAGCACACATCCAGCTGTGTATTCCCTCTCTTCTTCCCCAAAGCATGTAAAAACCAAGGAGAATTCCCCCCTTTTGTGCTTGGAAATAAAATCTATGCACTGAGGGCACAGAACCTGAAATCCTGATTTGTTGTGAAGCGCACCAAGATCATGGGATTTATAACCACAACGTATGGGAAGGAACACCACTGAAATACTTTTCCTTCTTGCTAAAAATACTCACATCTTAAAGTGTCTTTGCCCTCCTTGATCTATGGATATTTATAAGCCAAATTTTGCTGGGCAGGCTGAGGCCAGAGGAGAGAAATCTGTGCCCTCTGTTCCCTGCTCTATTTTAGTCGGTAACAGTTATGCATCCCATTTATTCTTATTGTTTCAAAGCAAGTTAGTTTTAGCTTGTATTCTTTTAACAAGTTGCTCTCCCCAGCTGTCATTATTAGGGTTACTGTCAAACTATTTTTTTATTTCCTTTCTCCATGTTTGCACAGCACAGGCCCAACCCATTTGCGACTTCCCTCCCTAGATGCAAGCTGCCACGCATAGATCAATTACACAGAAATACAATGACTTACAGTAAAGAAATCACTTGGGAAAAAACAAACATATGGACCTCAACTTGTTTATAAATATCTTCAAAAAGGAGCCTGGAAACATCCCACCCCGGGCTGGCAGTGCTCAAGGCAGAAGTGGTGGGGAGTGGCAAGGGAAGAGGCAGACAGACAAGGATTTTATTTTTTGTCTTATTAAAGTTTTGTTTTCTTCTTTCCAGAGAAACAAGAAAGGCCAGGAAATCTCAGAATTTGGCATTCCCAACAGCACCTCGTTAGATGAACACAAGCTTCCTGTTCCCTCCTCACTCCACAGCAGCGAGGACAGAGCAGGACAATGCCAACATCAGGAATGCCACAAACAGAGAAAAGGCCCTGTAAATCAACCCTGTGCAAAACTGGAGTTATTCTGTTTGCTTCTATTCCATACTAATGCATCCAGGCTTTTTTAACTATGAAAACCCAAGTCAGGTCTTAAGAGTCACTAAAGCTCCTCCTACATTCCTCATCTCTGGACCAAAGATTAACCAGCCAAGCCTCCTGCAAAACAGTCTCTTCTCTGACCATCAGCAGCCAGAAGAATTTTGGGGTAGAGATGGTTAAACAGGAAGGAAGGATGAAAGGAAAAGATCCCAAAGCTCAGAACAACTCTCTCCTCACTTGCAACCCTGATGTAGGGGAAAGGAGGGGACACAGGGACCCAGTTAGTGCTTCTCCTGCTCACACCAGGCACGGACACGTAGCAAAGGTGATGGAACACACATAAAAATCTCCTTTCCAACCCATGCCTTGGGCTCTGTCTTTAGAGCAGCTCCTGCATCCCAACCAGAGTGCCAGGCACAAACAGCTTTAGACTAAAAGGTGCTCGTGCTGGGGACTGACACTCAGTTTTGAGACCCATGAGAAGCTGCTGTGGTTTTACCATCATGGAGCTGGCGTGACATCCAGCACCAGGGGCCAAAACTCACCTCCCTGTACAAACACACATTTAGGGACAACTGAAACCAAAACAAAATCAAGTTCTTCCTGTCTGAAAAGCTATCAAGCATATCAAGTCCTTCTTTTACCTTCTCGACTGTCTAGAAAACTGTCAGAAGAAAACTGATTATTACTCTGGAATAAACTGTAGAAGAAGAAGAAAAAAAAAAGGTAAATCTGAGTTTATCTTCTTGAAATATAAACCCCTCAAGGAATATAATTTGCTGCAATTAAATACAAAAAGCCAATCCTCAAGATAAGCCTTAACAAATCACCTTGAGAGTTTAATAAACTGTGGTTTGGTTTGGGGGATTTTTCAGCACATCTGTTAATGCATTTACCTGGCCTGTCAAACATACTTCTGAAGCTCTCACCCCAGATGAGCACAGGAGCCAGAATAGAAAGTGGGCAAGACAGTCAGGGACCACTGAGAGAACTGTTTCAATAAAGAGGTTTTGATTATTTAATTATTAAACTGGAACGAAGTCTCAGGTCTCGGCTTTTATCATATGAAACTTTACTGAACTTACACAAAGACAGCAGGTTTAGATGGGATATTGGGAAGGAATTGCTCCCTGTGAGGGTGGGGAGGCCCTGGCACAGGGTGCCCAGAGAAGCTGTGGCTGCCCCTGGATCCCTGGAAGTGCCCAAGGCCAGGTTGGACAGGGCTGGGTGCAATCTGGGACAGTGGAAGGTGTCCCTGTCCATGGCAGGGGGTGGAACAGGACGAACTTTAAGATCCCTCCCAACCCAAACCTTCTGGGATTCTGGGATAAATTCATCTACCAGACACAGCAACGTCACCACGGGAAGCTGCACATCTGCCATCCAACTTTTGGATTCAGACTCTCACAGATGAGCCAGAAATCACTGATACCTAAATGCTTGACAAGAGCTGGTAATGCTATAGAGATTTACCATCCTACAGTAAATACACAGTTGCTTTTACACTTAAAAAATGTTGTTGATATGTAAAATGACCCTTATACAGTCTTTAGATATATAGAGTTATCTTAACAAGCTCTCTTTTGAGTCTCCATTTCACGTCTTTCCATTCTGGATCACTAAAGATTAGACACAGGCTGTATTTCTGATGCACAGAAGGCATGAGCTCTTTTTTCTCTATTTTCCTATTTTCTCTGCTCCCCAGCACCCACAGATGATGTTCCCCAAGCAGCTGAGAAGTGGAATGCTCTGTTCCCAGAGCCAGCACCATGAGTCACTGTGTACTCACAAGACAGGGTACGAGATCTCCCAACACCTTCCCCCCAAATCCCAACCACTTCGCAAACTTTCATTGGGCCTAAATTAAACAGCTTTTGTTATCAAGTGAATAAAAATTCACATTTCCTGCCAAGCCACTAAACCACATTTAAGTGGTAGAACGTACACTCAATTTAGCATTTCTTAGTGGTTTAGGTGGAAATTCAGATATGCAGAGACTGACTGTGCAAAGCTGCAATGGTCATCCTGACAGAAGGAGGATAATTAAGTCTGTGAAGCCCAGAGAGAATCAACTCAACATTTACTGGATCTCAGAAGTACAGGCAAAGGCCAGGAAATCCAAACCCCACTGCTCCCACCAGGCTGTTGTACCCTGCAGGAGCTCTGGCTGTGAGCTGACCTTGTAGGAGCACTTGGCTGTTCTGAGCTGTTCAAAACCTTTCACTTTGGTGCTTTTGGTTTTACAATTTCACAGTTTCAAGTGTCTCATCAAAGGAACCTGTAAGCAAAGGTGGGAGGACACAGACACCTCCTCAAGTGGCTTTGTTAACTAATCAGTCTGCAGTGGAATTTGAAGTCTGCAAAAAGTTTTCCAGAAATAGTGCATGATTTATGCAGAGATGATTGCACATCAATTTCTTATTCAGAATCTTTGTCACATTCACTGGGAAGAAAGTTGGGTTTATTTCTGTCCTTCATTCTTCTACCCTACTGGGTTCTTTCAGTTACTTTCCCCTCTCACTCTCCTCTGCTCTTCCCATGCAACAACTATCAAACACGGCCAATAAATGGATTAAATTGCACAAGCTTTCCTGCTGTAGTCACTGTACTTTTCACAACTGAATAGTCCATATCCATTCCATTCCCATTTACAGGGATTGATCACTGAATTGGAGAGTTCATCCACCTGCACCTCTGCTTTCAGTCTATTTTTGAAAGTCCTTCTTATAATCATAACTAGACTATCAAATGAATCACAGCTCAATAGATTCAATAATGCAAAAAATTTCTATTCCAGCACCAACTCACATTTTCTCTTTTTAAAGCTGGCAATGAGAGAATATTAAAATAGAAGCTGCAGCTCTTTTATCATTAAGATATCTAGATTTTGTACTACATAGATATTAAAGGAACTTCTGAATGAACCAGAAGGTGGCAATTTCTGGGTAATCCCACCAAAGCCAGAAAAAGACAGGGGGAAGGGAAATCACTGCTCTCACATTCTTTTCCTATTATTACATGCAATACAATTAAATGTGAAATAACTGAAGCCAATCACCACAAACTACACTACAGGGAAAATCAGGCAGAATTTATGCAGCAATACAAAAGAGGACAGTGACACACAACACAGTGTCTCACTAAAGGATGAATAAATGGGCATTTAAAGCTCAGAAACATAAAGCCAGAAATAAGAGGGGAAACAAGACAGAGAGAGGAAGGGCAAGGGAAGAGAAGGCAGAAACATGTGTTCATTATCTCAAGAGCTTAACTCCAGAGATCCCAGAAGGAGTGAAGAAGCAGCAGAGAGGTTCCAGAGGAGCAGCTCCTGACACACACAGGTCCAATGCTGCCATTACCTCTCCAGACACCTCTGACAACTGAAGTGCAGCTCTGCAAATCTGACAGGTAGAAAGCTGCAATTTAGCAACGATAGTTATTTAAAGCACTTACTCAGGGAAAAGCTGAATTTAGCTCAAAGAAGAGCTGGCCGCTGCCTGTGATTGCCCCAGATAGTACCTGGCCACTGGCAGAAGTTTCACACAGGGACTTTTAAAACTTTAAAATCTACAGACACAAGCAGGAAATTAATGTTTGTATTTTTTCTGGCTAGCCTAATTATAACTTTCAGCCCCAGAGTTACTTCCAGTATTCACAAAACTCAGTTTAAATTCACTCTTCCTACTACCTGAGCTATCATCTAATTTGTTATCTCCTCTCAGGCCCTGCTAAAACTGAAACTGGAAACCTCATTTTCAAAACTAATTCTCTTACTGTTATCTGATAACAGCCCTCAGGACTACAAATTTAATCACAATAATAACAGAATACACTGACAAGTGAACCCAAATACTCCCAGTGTTTACACCAGCAGCAGTAATTAGTGTTTTGTCATGTCAGAAAGTGACTGCAGATTTACCTCCACAAGGAAAGTGACTGGAACAATACAAGTAGCTTCCTTGCAGTCCCTTACTGAAGAGGAGATACGGAGATACAGGGAAAAGGATACTTTTAATATAAGGTACCTTCAGAGATTATACAATTTATTGACAAAGTGATTTAGATTTTTGCTTTTTAGAGGCTAAAATGTTTTCATTATAAAAAAAAAATTAAAGAAAATATATGCCAAATTCCCAGCACACAGAAATGGGAGCTTACTAAAATTTTTTACTTTACGTGGCTCAATTTCCTCTCCCTCCTGCAATTATCTGTCTGCAGAGGAAACAGCACACAACGTTCTGTGCCCGGCTAGGAGGTTCATAAGAACAATGAATATACGAGGTAATACCATGTTATTTTTAAACAGATTTTTTTTTTCTTTCTTGTTTTGTTGGGGTTTTTTTTAAAAAGAATATTAAAAGCCTTTTTGCAGACAGGACTCTGATGGCTCCATGACAGAATAATGCAGCACTGCCAAATGCAAAACAGATTTAGAGTATTTCTGACACCTGTGCTGAAGGACTGTCCTTAAACGAGATGCTTTTCTTGGTAAATATGCTCTATGACATGTTCACTTGGACGGGCAGCAGAAATGTCACTGCACCCAGGTGATTAAATCCATCCTGAAACTCCCTTAGCCATGGCTCCTGATAGGACAGCTCAGGGGCTGCCACCCTGCTCCACAGAAGGGTAAAGGTCCCTGCTGTCTCATCCCCAGCACTCCCAGACAGAAGATATTCCTGATGCCTCAATACAATTCCTGAGATCCCTGTTCCCACCACGATTTACCTGCCAGCAGACAGCAGCAGAAAGATGGTGCAACCATTAAGGCTGCTGCTTTCCTGCTGTTTGAGAGCTTTGATGTGACAACTTGAAAGTTCATTTAACAGCTTCTTGCATGCACTGTCACCCTGCAGAACCCCCGGGTGACAAGGCAGCATCATCTGTGGTGATGCAGCTGAAATAAGGGGTGGCACAGTCAGAAAACAAAGGATACTGCTCAGCTGGGCCCTTCTCATTAAGTTTTTGTCACTTTGCTGTTCTCTAACGTGTTGAGTTTTCCATCCAGTTTGTATTTTTATATTTTATAAGACAAACAGTGTTCAGGAACAACCAATTTCAGTTGACTTAAATGTCTCCTCAGGTAGGGTATGGCTCAAGCTTATTTCAATTTATCCCAAATCCAAAAAACGGTTTGCATTTTCTCCGCAGTTGTACACCAGCAGACAGGCAAATTAAAGAGTATTTAAAAGTAGCAGAGATCTCAGGAGAGGAGAGATAAATCCAGCAGCATTTGTTAGACTGGCAAAATGCCATTTGCCGACTTTGACCATGACATTTTATAACCTTTTTGTTTTAAATAAAGATCAAAACCTTAGGATGTTCCGTTTTACCACCACGTCATGAAGCGCTCACAAATTCTCTGGCATAACCAACCTTAAACATATCTATACATTTATAGGAGTCAATAAAAATATTTCATTATATTAAAATATTACGTTCTATAGCGGTCATTAAAAAGCCTACTGTCTCAAAGTATGTGGAATATAAATCCTGCTGAAACAGTATCTGACCACATCTGTTCTTATACAAAAGTCACCACTCAGAAGTCCCTTTTGTAGTCTGATGTTTCATGTAGTTCATTAATCCTGAAATCTCTGAAAGCTGCTCTAAGTTGTTGGTGGCTAATCAAATGCATTAATTCGGACCAGACAAACCTATGATCACTTTCAGATATTCGTCAAGTAAATCTCTCCCTAGCAACTAAGAATGGAAGAAAATGTAATTTTTAATGACATGAGAAGTGTTAAACAAAGAAGAATGGTCATCAAAGACTCCTCAGTAAAGACAAAATCAGCCCCTTTTGCGGCAGACTTCTGCCAAAATTACATGTGACAACACAGACTAAGGTAGAGATCTGTATTTTTGCTGCTCCCCATCCCATAAACACTGGAAAATAAATACTGTAAGTGTCCTTTGTGCTTCATTATAATGTTTCCTTCCTGTGCCATTTCTTTTTCCCTCTGGCTGCTAACTGTGTTCCTTTCATCCACGGACTAATGTGGAGACCTGGGCAGCAGGCGGGGATGATGGGACCGAGGTCTCAGCACCCAACTCCCCAAATGCAGAAACCAGGCTGGCTTCAAGCACAGCCTTTCCCTGGGCCAGGATGGGTGCCTGTATTTACACACCCTGCCCAAGTGCTTTTTCAATGGGTACACTTGTTCCAGGATCACGTTCCCTTCATCCCATCCTCCCAGCATCCCCAACTTCCTAACATCCTGCAGGCATTTAAAAAAACCCATTTAACACACCTCCCCCACAGTGTAAATAATGAGATTTAAGGAAAAAAAACAAAATAACACAGCTCTCCAGGCGTTCTGAAGTTGTGCTGAAAGTTATCAAAGCCAAGGGTATTTCATGTTGCCCTATTGGCTTTGTTTGCCTCAACAAAGAATTGTGCTTTCAAACATCGATTTGACTAAAACTTCTCTGAAGAAATGTACATAAGGTATGTACACAAGGTAAATGTGTGCTCTAATCACTTAATATCTGCTAGACTTGCCCATAAAAGACCCCCTCTATGTTAATTCTCAGACTGACTTTTTCTCTAAGTGAAACTTCAACTAGAATAATTCCATTCTCCTTATCCCTGCAGCAAGTAAAAGGGGCCTGGAAGAGACCTGGAAGAGGGACTTTTGACAAGGGATGGAGTGATAGGACAAGGGGGAATGGCTTCACACTGACAGAGGGCAGGGTTAGATGGGGTATTGGGAAGGATTTCTTCCCTGTGAAGGTGGGGAGGCCCTGGCACAGGGTGCCCAGAGAAGCTGTGGCTGCCCCATCCCCAGAAGTGTTCAGGATCAAGTTGGAGGGGACTTGGAGCAACCTGGGATAGTGGAAGGTGTCCCTGCCCATGGCAGAGGGTTGGAATGAGATGAGCTTTAAGGTCTCTCCCAGCCAAACCATTCCATGATTCTATGACATTTATTTTCAGTCAGCTTCTTTTTGTAAAGCCTGGTTAATTTGCCCAAAGTCCCAAGCTATTTATAGAGAGATCAAGGAGATCTCCTCTACAGTTTCCTGTATTTGTCACACCACATCTGTCACAAAGCAATCAAGGAGATTACTCTGTTTCCAAAGTTATTTCTCCATTCTTCTTAAAGGCAGGAATTCATGGATTCTGAGAAGTCCTAGTGAGTAAGGAGAGACCAGTAAGCTTGGGATAGAAGGGAACAGCAACAAGACCTCCTTCCCAGAAAAGTGCAACACAATACTTGGCACGTCCAGTCCGTAACTTCTACACGAGAGAAGTGCTTGTGCCTGAAGTGCTCCCTCCACAAACACACTCTCAGCTGCAGCCCTGGCAGAGATGGGCAGCAGCCAATAACTCACACAAAAGTCCTAATTTCCAAGAACGACTCCTCATTAAAATTCACACACTGATAAAATTGGCACTCGGATAAACTTTACCACATGTGGCTCAGGTTGTGTCTTCCTATCCTTACCCCAGCCTGGAGCAAAGCAGTTGTCCTGCTTCAGGAGGGCTGTTTCAGTCTTTGATAACTCACCTAATCAGTCCCAATTGGTCAGAGTCATCGAAGAGCCTTTTAAAGAGTCATTCCCTCAGACGTGGCACAGCTGAGGCAGTTTGGTATATCTGCTTTGCAGAACAGCCTGAAGAAAGGTGCTTGCACCAGAAAGACACAAGGCTAATAAAATCAATTCTTGACATTTGAGACAGCCTCTTAAAAACAGTCACCGGGTATGCACATAATCACACTCCATAATTATACTGATTTGCACAATTAAGAGCTGGATAAACACCATAAATTTAAATGAAAAACCCCAGGCACAGGCTAGTGCTGCTACTGGAATATTTTAAAATCCAAAATACCCAACATTTCTGATGACAATTTCTGTAACCACGCAACATGAGAGCACCTTACTGAAATCCAGATAGATACTTGCCACCAACTCAAAAGAAGAGGAACAAAGCAATAAAATAGTTTCTTCTACAGCTCATCAGCGCTATTTTCTTCTCAACCTCATCTTTTGGTGCAGTCACAACTGACACAACAGTTTAAATGCTGCTGAGATGCCTGTCTCCTGCAAGCTCCCAACTCCCTCCAAAACTTCCAAATTAGACAGACTGCTGCTGTTCCAGAGCCAAGCTAGGGCAGGAGTCCCAGGGCAGGCTAAGACACAGACTTTAAACACACATTCACCTGGATAGCCATCTTCTCCCTGGACAAAGGGTTTGGCATTTTCAGGTTGCCATCTCGCACTGGAGACAAGAGATGGAAACAACAGCAGTACCCAACAGCTCTCTGCTCGCTACCACATTTCTCCTCCCAGGCACCTAAACCCTTCTGAGCAGTTATCTCTCCCATCAGGCAAGATGTTTCCCGTACTCACCACTCCATGTCTTTGCCTGCATCAGCATCTTCCTCATCAGGCTTGCCATACTGGAATTTTTACCCGTGCTGCCTAAACCTGCTCAGGCCCAAAGCGGGGGGAAGAGGTAGAAAAAGACACCTGCATCTTGCCTCTGCCAGCGCCGTGGCTTTTCCTCCAGCGGCTGCAGAGCGACTGGAGGAGCAGGGCTGAGCACACACACACGCACACACGCGTGCATGCACACGCACAGGAAGCCTGGAACTGAATCAGTATTAAACGGAGTGACTTCCTCCTTCATGCTGCAGTATCTCGGCCGTAAACAAGCGCTGCACATTAGCTAAGTGAAGCCGAAAAGTCCAGCAGTGAAGGACAAAAGAAGGGAGTGGCTCCAGCAAGGAATAACTATTTTAAATACAAAAACATCTTCCCATCAGATTAAAACTAGCTTTTAAATTAGGCAGATTCTGAAGCCATTGTTGTGACAGGGTAACTCAAGACAAACAGGAGACGCTGCTTCCTCCTCTGGAGAGGTCTCCTGGATTTCCAGGACGAAGCGTCCCGTAAGCATTCCAAGTGCCTGGTCAAAAAGTGTGCATGGAAAGTGTTCCAGGCACTCCAGGGATAGATGGCAAAGAAGGAGGAGGCAGATGCAGAAACAAGCCCCAGAAGAGGTCCCAGCAGCTGCTGCACCTGGCAGCGCAGGAACAACGGAGGAGCAGAGGAGGGACAAAGAGCATGTGTGAGGGTCAGAGCACATGGCTTTGGCTACCAGCCTGCCCCACAATGAGCCCCCAGCTCTCCAGGAACAAGGTCAGCCCGGCAGAAATGAGAGTGTGTGCAGGGATGTGGCAGGAGTCAAGCACATCCTCCCCAAGAGCGTTTCATGCACAGCCTGCCTGTGTTCTGGGAGATCTCCACCTCACCACACAAAGCCTCAGGCTCCTTCGGTTTCCAATGGCTTTCCCCACCATTGTGTGGCATTTACCTCACAGCAGCTCCACCTCTGAGCAAACAGAGCACACCACCAGCGTGCACCAACCCTTTTGCACAGATCCAGAGGGCTCTAACATTTGCTCCACTGCTGGCAACAAAAGCTCTGTTGATGGAGAAGAGAGCAGGCAGGTCGAGCTCTGCTGACCCAAAATGCTCCAAAGGAAGATGATGATTTCTTTGACAATTCCACGGGCTCCCCAGCAGGTCCATGCACTTTGCAGGCAGGATGAGCAAGGGCAAGCAGAGCCCATGAGAGAGACAGCAGCAGCCACTCGTGTCCAGCACTGCGCTCGCAGACACCCTGCTGCAGACTGTGACAAGCTGGGTGGCTCTGGAGCGTGTCCCACCCGGTGTGTGAAGGGAGAGACACACACAGACCCTGCCCATCTGCTCTGTCCAGCAGCAGCTCTCCAAACCTGCATGTCTGCTGCCATCAGGGAAGGCTGCCACATCCCAGCATTCTTGGAAGGAGAGGAGAGGGAGGATGGGCAGGGCAGTCTTGGTCCATCCCCAAGGGTCAGCCGAATAGTGACCGTTCTCAGCTTGGCTGGGACACAGACACAGCAGCCCTCCTGCTGGCAGTAACCCAGTGCTTGGGAAGCTCAAGTCCAAAGGTGAGCTTCCCCCAGCCACCTGGAGCAGGAAAGGCTCAGATACATGTGGCTTTGCAGCACTGGAGACTCTTCCTGTCTCTGAAAGCACACCAGAGTTATGGCAGTCCTTGGTCTGGAGCCTTCAGCAGGCAGTGTCTTTGCTGATGACACTAATGAGATAGGGCCTGAGCTCATTGTGGTTTCTCAAACCAAGCCCCACTGTGGCTGGGACAAAAAGCTGAGTGAGCAGAAAGTGGGGAGCTGGGCCATCCTTAGCCCCAAGAGGATGAGAAGTACCTGTCTGAAAGAGCCTCTGCATTTTCAGACATGCTTTTTATTTCTCTTTCTCTCAAAGACCACTTACCTCATAAAAGGCCTTTTTAACATCTAAACTAAAACACTGAGAGATCTGCAACTATTCAAACATCTTTTTTATTGCCACCTTGCAAAGCTGGCTACTGAAAGACCCCCATTTTTTCTTACTCTCTTAATAAGGCAACAGCAGATTCTTCTCCCCTCCTCTTTTCACCTTGTCTTTCAAGAAATTAAATTCTATCAAAGTAAAGTACAATTAAATTGCTGATATCCCTTAAGGTTAACTGTGAGATCAAGGGGTTGGAGTCAATAAAGAAACAGTGCTGCTCTCAAAATCAAAATTCACATGAATCTTTCCAGGTACAGTGGAGAAGTTTCACAACAACCCTCCACATAAGAGAAGTCAGATGAAGAGAGGTGAGGGAGCACAGGGTAAAAGGGTGAAACAGGTAACAGGGTGAAAGCCCAGCAGCCTTTTGCCAAAGCGCTCCTTCTCCTCATTCCACCATCCAAGCCTGAAAAGCAACACTTCATTATGGGAGAACTGCACAGTTTCAAACCTTCAATTCCATTTCACCAGAAAAATCTTGCTAGCACGTAAGAGTTGGACTGAGAAACCATCCCTCTGTCTTTGTTCCCCTTCACTCAAGCAGGTTTGGGTCGGAAGGGACCTTAAAGATCATCTCATTCCAACCCTCTGCCACAGGCAGGGACACCTTCCACTAGATCAGGTTGCTCCAAGCTGGCATTGAACACTTCCAGGGATGGGGCAGCCACAGCTCCTCTGGGCACCCTGTGCCAGGGCCTCCCCACCCTCACAGGGAGGAATTTCTTCCAATATCCCATCTATCCCTGCCCTCTGGCAGTGGAAAGCCATTCCCCCTTGTCCTGTCACTGCATCCCCTTTACAAAATTCCCTCGCAGATTTCTCGTAGCCCCTTTAGGTATCAGAAGGTGCTATTAGGTCACCCTGGAACCTTCTCTACAACCCCAACTCTGCCAGCCTTTCTTCACAGGAGAGCTGCTCCAGCCTCTTCTCCTCCAGATGATGTTCATGGCCCTTCTCTCAACTTGCACCAAGAGGGCCCCATCCTTCTTACGAGGGGGAGGTTGGTGCAGTCCAACATGCCAGCTAACCGCCTCAACACACATTTTTATGTACACATCTACCAAAAGACATTCCAAATTTAATTCCTCAAGTGTAATGAAATCACTGCTACGGTATAAAACACAAATCATTTCTTTAGTACCCATGAGCCAAAGAAGGCTCCACATTAACGCCCTCATCTCTGCCAAGTACCAAAACAATTACCACATGGATATTAACAGGGTTCCTTGGCAGGGTGATGAGATTATCACAGGGAACCTCAGGAGACACCACAGGACACTTCAGACTTGCACCAATGTACCAACGTAGAGCAACTACTGCAGGCAGCAGAGGCTCCTCTGCCTGGTTATGGAGGGGTTCCATGTAGTAAAAAAAACAAGCCCCAGGATGAGACTGCTTGGGAGCAAAGGAGAGAAAGCATTGCTGCTCCCAGCACTCTGAGAAATCCAGGCCCTTCGTGCTTCAGAAAGGAAAATGTGTGCACAGCTCTGCAGCTTCTCACACCCCATAAAGGGGAAGAAAAATGGCCTTGAATGTGTGATCCATTTAAGGTCACACAGAAAGATGAGTTTGGTCAGTTAACCCCTTGAGGAGCTCTTCTGGGATAGACCAACACTAACACAAGAGATGGCAATAAGGAGAAGGGAGAGCAGCACACAGGCTTCAGACCAGCAAAGCTGTGCTCCAACTCCTCCACTCGCTCCCACTTCCAACCTCCCCAGTGTTTGGGGCATTCATTCACCTCTTACACACCAAACTGAACAGAACGTTGTACACTTCACTGCGGAAAAGTCAATTACAGCTCCTCACCTGCTCCCAGAAACAAAAGGAATCATGCCATTTCCTGAGCTGAGCCCAGGCTTTCTTAGCAGCCAAGGCTTTCAAACAATCTTCAGAGATTTAAACTTTAGACTAAAGCTACACCAGCAGCACTTTAAACCTGGCATCTCCCCTCTGCTTCCCATGTGATTACAGAAAGTTGCAGTAAAAGCTTGTTCCAAACAGAAATAGAAGACCAAGCATATTTTTAATATTCCATATAAAAACATCAGTTAGAATTTTTGTTTCAATTACAAATACACTCAAACCCAGAAAAATTATCACCTTGGGTAGGTAGAGTCACAGGGTATATTTTAAGGTTGGGATCTCATTTATTTATGATACATGATTCTGGACCATAACAAAGAAGGTGTTGTGATTTCAGGTCACATTTGTACTAAGGATCCACCAGCTCCTCTAATTTTACAGGCTTTACCAAAAAGGAAGGACATCCTCTCCCCACCCTTAAATACTGCTCCTTCTACAGACTCTTCAAAAAAGAAGAGAAAAAAAAAACTCCAACAAGTTGACACCCAGCACAGTGACCTGATGTTTTCCACGCATTTGCCCTCTGATAAGCACAAAAATGCCTTCTGCTGGGCGTGTTCCCTGTTAACCTTCCTGAGCAAAAACATTAATGCTCGGAAGAAAACGGAACCTAATGCAGTAGGTAATGATACTAAATATAAGCAGTGAGTCAAATCACTTTGTTTCTCAGGCATGCAGCTCAACAAGTTGCTTCAGAACTGCAAAAATGCAGTCCCTGTGCAGAGCTGATCATTCCTGATTTTTATGGGGTTTTTGGGGTTAAGTGAAGTGTATTCTTAGAAGTAGCATTTCACAGAACTCTGTGAAACAGATGCAGTTCAGCAGTTTTTTACAGCAGCTGTTACCATTAAAAAAACCTCATCACCAGTGACCATCTAACAAAACATTCTTACAACTGGCCTAAGAAAAAGGAGGGACAGAAGAAAGCACACAGGGAGCATCCAGGGCACCGCTGAGATTGGTTTCAGATTGCTCCTGCCAACAAAACCACAGAATCATAGCGTGAGCTGTTCAGGCAGCACAGATTGAACTGGCTTGGGTGGCCATGCAATGGGTGAATCTGCTCCCCAACTCCTCCAGCTCCAGAAGAAAGGCAGGATAAGTCCAAAGTGTTCAACAGCCCTTGGAAGCCAAGTCTCAAGGCTGGCAAAGCAACAGAAAGCCAGCAGGAGATGCTTCCCACCGTGCAAGGGACAGTGGGAGGCTGCTTTTGAAAGAGAAAAATACACACTTGTTAGAAAGAAGAGATTAAATATCTAATGGACAAGTCAATGATGCATTAATAGCTTCGATCATTCTCAAGGTATTTGCACAGTCTGCATTCAAAGACTCTCCTTGGAAAAAAAACCAAAACAAGATAACAACCCCCCCCAAAAAGCCCCACAGATCAAAGTATTATTAAAAAAATTAACAAGTTATTTATTTAAAGTCTACCTCTACAGATACTCACCAACTCCCTACCTCCCACCCCCACAAATTGTGTCCAATCTGGAAAAAGCCATCTAACTGAAAAATTCCATGTTTTAAGCCTCTCCAATACCACGTCTCTCCCTGCACATTAACTAGGAATTAAGATAGGCAAGGGAAAGAGCACTGAAACTACATGGGAGATCATTATAAATTTGTCTCCAGAGACAGTCTTTATCTGGGAGCAGAATTATATTTATTTACTATGCTTAAATGCCAATAGCAGTTCCACGTCTCTGATTTGCTTTAGCAAAATTTAAAACAGAGCAAAAATTATCAGTAACTACAGGCAGCACCAACACTGCTGTGACTGACAGAACGATCAGGCTTTAGGGGCCATGGAGAGCAAGGGTGGGGGAGTGGGGAGAACCACATACCCTCCCAGAAATGTGCTGATAAAATGACATATTGCCTTCTTGGATCCAAGACATCAAAACCAAATGTCTCTAGTAACTCTTGATAGGACAAAAAACCACCGTGAAGAAGTCACAGGCATGGAGTCACCCTTTTCTGCAGCACGAATGCTCTAAAATGCAGCTCATTATTTTATCCAAGTCTCTGCAAAAATCAGAACTTCCCAGCAGCAGCTCTGCAAGTTCTCAGTACAGGGCTGAGGTTCGCCGTGCCCTCAGCAATGAAGTTCACCTTGGCTGTGGAGGTCTGAACACGTGGTACAGTCCTCACTGACGTTTCCAAGAGCTGTTTTATCCCAGCTTTTCAAACCTCAGACTCCTTCCCTGTCTTCCCCAGCAACCTACATCCTATGGAAGAAGTCCCCTTCTCCCTGCAGCTTCTCTTACCCACGTTTGCACAATCCCCAGTGAAAAAGGAGAGAGGACAGGGAGGTAAGGTCAGGTCCTTTCACAGAGGGACGTGCAAGGTACAGTGAGTTTAGCAGAGGGGGTCTCATGTCCTTAGGTGAGAAGGGACCTTAAAGCTCATCTCATTCCACTCCCCTGCCACGGGCAGGGACACCTTCCACTGTCCCAGGTTGCTCCAAGCCCCAATGTCCAGCCTGGCCTTGGACACTTCCAAGGATCCAGGGGCAGCCACAGATTCCCTGGGCACCCTGTGTCAGGGCCTCACCACCCTCACAGGAAAGAATTCCTTCCTAGATCCCGATTTAAATCTACCCTCCTTCAGCATGAAGCCATTCTCCCTTGTTCTGCCACCAGCAGCTACAGGTGGCAGAACAAGACAGGCAGCCCATGACTGAAATTGTCGGTTCTACCTCCACACAAAACCTGCAAGGATAAGGCAAAAAAATTCCCCCAAAATATGAGCTACACAGTGACATGTATTTCTAACCTCTTACACAACATTCTTGATGAACAAATTAAGTTTGCTGGAGCTCATGCAGTATTTTAAAGTGAAAGTTTAAATTAAAAAAGTGAAGTTTTCATTTCTGCCAGAGGGTTTCGATAAGGAAGAATTTGTAGATTGTTCTCTCTTCTCCCACTGCTCTCCCTCCCTTGGGACACAGGCAATTTTCTGCATAGATGTGCAAGGAAAGGCACACTAAAGCCTCATTTTGAGCTGCAATTTGAGCCAGACAAAAAAAAAAAAAAGACAAAAAGAAGGGGAAAAAAAAGACAAGAAGCTAAATTCAGAAGATGGGAAATCTAAACCAAAAGATGAAAAAGAACTGCACAAACGCTGCCATTGCCAGTAAGGGGTAAAGCCTTTGTGGCTGACACACAGCAGCGAGTGCCAGCCTGGCAGATCTCAGCCACAAGGAGCTTTCAGCAGCCTAATTGCCTCCCTCAACTGTTGAGTGAATAACCCAGCATCCAGACAAACAGGAAATCCATTGGAGATTGAACAAGAAACAGCCAGTGGCTCGTTCTGCAGGTTCATGTGCTTTTAAATGAAATGAACTATACAGAGATTACAGCTTCCTAATCAAACCACACATTTTAAAGATGAAAGGGAAGAAAAAAAAGGGGAAGTCAGGGAGACAGAGGATGGGAAGCTAAAATAAGATGAGGTATCTACAACAGATTAAATGGGGAAAACCAGAAGAAATATGCACTTGGGTTAGTCTTTACATACCCTCCTGGGTCCTCATACAGGACTTTGCAGTGTGAGCAAAGCTGGGAATGCACATGGCATTTCTCTAGAACAATAATTCTGGGCAGCATAAAGAGACAAGTGCATTTCTATAACCCCGTGTTCAGCACGGGCAGGAAATGCTGCCTGCACCTGCAGAACATCCATCTCACTTCTGATCACTGTTACCACAGCACTGCTCCCAGTTCTTGCCACCAGCTCTGCTGGGAGGGGAGAGAAATTATCTTCTTGTCAGCACCAGTGCAAAGGAAAACACGTCAGATCTCAGCCTCCCCTGGCATCTCTTGTTTTAGAGGATTTCTAGCCAAAAGATGCTAAAAAGACAAAAGAACAAGTGTCTCCTCACACAGCTCACTTGCTGGTGCACTGCAGAAAGACAACGTAATTCATTAACACGCTAATAAATTTCCTATTTTATTGTAGGATACTGCCAAGCTAAAATAACAAAATACTGCTGTTACTCCGTTAGTGAACTATCTTATCTCTGTAAGTAACAGAACACACAGTTAACTGACAGTAATTGCAGCTTTGGCTACTCTGCAAGGTACAAGAGACTCAAAGGTATCCATTTCCCTCATTCTCAGTCACCCCCTGGTGATATCAAATTTATTAATTGCAGCTCTACTGATAATTCTTGAAGTCTGAAATAGGTTTATTGCAGGTGCCAATATGTTAAAGAGAAGGATGCAGATATTAATCTTTAACTGAAGAGTTTCTTTACCAAGAAGGTCAGCCAACCAAAATGACCACTTTAAAAAACAAACAAACAAACAAACAAAAACCCCACCACCATTCTCTAGGACAGGACAATATGTGTTCTTCTCACCTATTTAAAACAGTGTTTGAAATATTAAAGTACTCCCTAAGTGTTAAGGCTAAGTACTAAAATGCAAGAGGTATCCCAGCCCTTTTGCCTCCCTAGCTTGTCACCTCTGCAGGGAGCTGCAGCCTTGAGACAGCCCATGGCCACCAAACCAGCTGGGTCCCCGCAGAAGGGAGGAGACCAACTCTCCGTGCACCCCTGTCAGCTGTCCCAAGCCACTCCTCAGTACTGAGGCATCCCTCTACCTCCCATCCCTCAGGAACAAGGACTCCTGAGCTCTGGAGCAGAGGGGATTTTTTTTCTGAAAGAATTCTGGTGGCAGTGGGAGGTCACACTGCTTTCAGTGAGAGGTGATACTGCTTCAGGAATGTTATGGAACCACTCCAGCACAAAATAAACACAACCAACTGTTCTATCTGTGGACTTGAGGGAGAGGACAGTGCAGAGCCACCCTCCACCTGGAGTGATCCTCCCAGCAGGAATCTACAATCCTAGAGGCCAGACTGCTTAGGTCCTGCTGGATAACAGCAGAAGAAATGTGCTGGTCTCTGCCTTTCTCCTCCTGGAGTCTCCCCTTCCCCACCACAGACCAGACACACTTAATGGCTCTGACAGCATATGAGGTGGTACTTTTGCTGTTGGCAGACAGCTGCCAGAAACCTACTCTTAATCCCTCAGTTTGGGCACATTGGCAAGGAAAACAGAAGAGTTCAGAACCACAGGAGAATCTTGTAATTTGCTCTCTGAAATAATCCTGAAAGCCCACTGCAATCCACGTGCAAAGGAATGTGTTTTCCCTCACAAAACCTCAAACGAGCATTTCAGTCCCATGTCATCATGGGAATCAAAACTGCCCTTTTTGATAACTCTTGGATTTACACCTTGGCTGTGGGAAAGTCTGAATAGGCAGTCTAGTAAATCAATTGCTTTTCCTTTAGCAGAACAGAAAGGCAGTTGTTTTCAATTGTTTTGCACAACTCTTCCTCATGGCCCTTGTACTTTACAGTAGATGAGAAGGGAAAAAAAAAAAAGCTACAAGATATGGTAGCCCAAAAAAACAAATCACATCTTCACACCAGATTCCAGGTGTGTTGCTAAGCGGTACTTTGTGAATTTTCCCTCCTATGCGCTGGTAGTCCTGGGCTTTCTTTGAACTACAGTTAGAGGCTACCAAGCAGGAAAAAACTCCACCAACCTTCCTCTCTTTCCTAGTCTTCAAATGTTTGTCTGGAGAGGGGTGAAGCATGAAGCAGGGGCAGCGTTTATGAGATGCCAGTTTTACTGCAGAAATTAGGAGTACCTTTAGGCATGAGGAGCAGTTGCCTTGTTTATTGGAGCAGAGCTGACCCAAGCCCTCCCGGCTTTCTCGTGAGTGGGGCTGTGAGTCACCAGGCGGCTGGAGAACGTCAGCTGAGTGTTATGCCAGAGTTGCTCAAGTTTTTCTAAGAGGGGGGTAAGTCAGACACTTGACAGGCTGCTGGACTGCAACCAGTGCAAGCAATAGGCAGACAAAAATTTAGTTCCCAAGAGAGAAGCCCTCCTCACCAGCATAAAATAGCTCTGGGATACCATTTTTGTGCAAGGCAAAAGGCACTCTGGACCCCCAGGGCGTGGTTTCACATGCTAACTCACCACTGGCATGTCAATAACCACCTAGAATAATCTGTGCAAAACGGTTTTATGTAAATGACTGCTTTAAGGGAGCAGGGCTAGGGTGAGTGATGCCCACAAATCCTCTTGTGCTTTTACTCTCCTGTATAAAAGTACAAACTTGGAATTTGAGTGAGGGGACAGTAGAGATTGTCCCCTTGGCATGGAGAGAAAAGGAGGCTTGGCCTCTAAGGGGCAGCTGCTATAAAACTTTCTGATTCTCCTACAAGCTGAAAAAGTGAGCAGATAAAAGATATCCCAAAAAAATATCCCTATGAAAAAGATAAGAGTTTTGATCTAAAAATGAGCAAGATGGCACCCCTCCTGCATGTGGGGCAGCAGCAAGGAAGGGAAGCACACAGACAAAAGAGACAGGATGAGAAATACCATGAACTCCAGAAGAAGGAAATGAGAGAGGAGGAAGAAGAGAAATAATAAAGCCAGACTGGTTGTTTTGGGAGTGGAAGAACAGATGAAATATAGGAAGTGTCATAATCAAAGTGCGTATTATTGCTTCTTTCCTATAAAACCATAGAGGACAAGATCATACAGGTATTTTCCACCTCAGCTAATAAGCATGTATCCCCTGGCTAGTGAGTGCCAGGTGTATTTTTCCTACGGCTGGAGGAAACGCTTGTATTCAAATTAAAAATAAAAGGGAATGCTCACTTAATCTGCTATGCAACCTGAGTCCCCACTTATAAATGGCAGGGGCTGGAGACAATGAGAAATTGCTAGATTACAGAGGCCTCTGCAATGCAGTGAGCAACAGCTGAGGGGTAAAGTTGGAACTCCACCAGCGGGCTTCAGAATGCCAAATTAAGTTTGCTTGCACAGTTGTTGCTAATAAAAACCACAAAGCCTCTCCCTCTGTCTCCACACGGCCTCATCCATCCCGCTCCATGATGCTGAAACACAACTAAAATGTGTGAGGAAGAGCCTCAGGAAAAAACCCTGTCTCCAACACCTTCCAGTATTCCCTGCAGCCAGGTGAACAGAGCTGCTGCAAAGGCAGGTGTGGCTTCACTTGGGATCCTTCACCACGGAAGTCGGGATCCTTCACCATGGTGAAGTCCATGACTGACAGAGGTGGGAGTTGTCACTTGAAAGTCACAGCATCCCAGCAGGAGAGGCACTTCCAAAAGGTGCCGTTTCAAGCCAATGAAGTCATGACACGCAATCAGACAGGAAAATATTTTCCTACTATCTCATGGATAAGCGGAACTTGCTGATGTTTACTGAAAGGTCTGTTGGGAGCTACAAAACGACTTCTTCATTTTTTAAAGGCACAAACTCCTCACCAAGCACGAAGGGCTGTCCTGCGACTCACAGAGCAAACGGAAAGCAATAAATGTGCACTGAGCTACAGAAGCTGCTCTGTCAGAGCTCGGTAATTACATGAACGAGCTGATCTATTAACAGCGAGTCTAAATACAGCCCCTCCAGGGGCTACAGCTCAATCACTGGCATTCTGAAAGGCACGGCGCTACTCCAAGGGAGCCGCCACGGCAGAAGGGAGCACCAGACGTGTGGTTATCAGCAACGAGGAATTACCTACTTACAGAATAATAAATTGTGCTATTAAAAAAAAAAATAAAAACCCACCACATTACACTTCGAGGAACTTCATTTCACACAGGCCACATTTAGAAGCACATCAGTTAACTCTAATTTGCCTTAATATAGCAGATTAGCAATAGGAATTCTCGGCTTGCCTCTAAAGCAAAGGGTTTCCCAGCTGCATTAGCAAAGTGAAAATCACAGTGCTGCACTTTCCTAGCGGTTTTATTGTTGGGAAAATGATTCTGACTTGAGAAGGCAGCTTCTCCTGCAGTAAGGAAGATGTGTCAGGGAATTATTCAGCCCAACAGTCCTTTGACAGTCAACCTTACCAGCCCTCCTCCTTCACACAGGGAGAATAACCACTGGAGCACAATGCATTTTGCAGAGCAAACTGATCCCAAGAGCCCTCCCCAAAAATTGTCTTACAGCCGAAAGAGTCATCTTTCAAAGAAACACGTGTTCCTGACTGCTGTCCTGTGTAAACAACACTGTAAAAACAGGTATTTACTTTCACAGGTCAAGCTTACCAAAATCAATCACATAAAATATGTGCACATTTTCTACAACTCCAGATTAATTCCATTTTATCATAGTCCTACAATTAAAAGACCACGATTCTGTAGAAGAGAAAATATTTGGGGGAATACGTAGCTTTGCTAAAGAACATCACAGTTTCCTCTTTTAGCAAGTAGCCACAATGGATGTCATCAAATCTGTGCATGGCTCTCATCCCTGTTTAAACCCTCCACAAAATGGCACAACATCCTGATCTCCACAAAAAGCAGCCCTACATGCATCCTAGACATGTTACAGATTGTCCTGGTTTTTGAACCGTGGTTAGAAAAAAGGGAATGCTTCTCCATTACTCACCTCTCTCCCCATTACAACAGGGAGAAGGCACAGAGCAGAAGCTGCTCTTGGGTTTTTTTTTCATCTATATTATATGCAACACACAGGAAAAGCCCTTCAAAGAAGGAGGATTATTTGCATCCGCATTTTGTAGCAGAGCCCAAGAAGTCGAAGAGCAAACATGAGGAAGGCTGCACAGTCAGCTGTGATGCTGCATTCCTCAGAAATACTATCATTTTATTACATTCATCTTCAAGGAATTAGGCAAAGCTGCAGTACTTCTGAAGATGAACAAAAGGAAAAAGGGGTAAGGAAATGAAGGTGTGGCAAAGCATAGTCAGAAACCAAAATTACTCACAAAGACACTCTTGTAAATAAACATGCTTTGTTGCCTGCTTTTCATTTTGCATCTTTGACATACTTCTCTGCTTATATTTGAACTTATGTTTGCCTTTTCTTTATTAAAAAAAAAAAGAAAACTGCACACAGCTCGGATTGTGTCTGTGAAAGTGTAATTCTGTATGAGCAGGGAACAGCCACAGGCCAAGTCAGCAACTTTCTACACAGCTGGCATCAGGGATTCCACAGACTATGGTCCTTTTGTTACCAGAGCTGAAGGACGTCAAATATTTCGCTCATTTGACTAGCACATGTTGCTCTCCTGTACTCGGATTTTATGCAGTCTAAGCTTTCAGTCTGAAATAGAGAGGAAGTTTCTAAAATGTGTAATTTTATATTTCCAAATGTGACTGAAGGATCAAACATTAGTCCACCACAGTAAACAGACTGAAATGATTGTTCTGACAAGATGTTCACGTTCTAAAATTTTTATCATCAGGTTTGTAGTAAAGCAGGTACTGGAATTGTAATTTTTGTTTTAATCAGCCATTTTTATCAGATTTTCTCCAACCAAAAACATAGAGGAGATGGAAAAGCCACACAGGAATATGCTTGAAAGATCAGATACAAAACACATAGCAGCAGGTCTTAAAGGGAAAACTTCTAATTGAGCAATGCTGCTTGCAAATGAAAACAAAAGTTGAAAGAAAAATGTTGCTCTACACTGTCAAGTGTTACTTCATGTGAACTTACATCAATAAGAGACCTGCTGAAATGTCAGACTCGGGGCTGTGCTCAGACACCTCAATGCCCCATGGCAGCAGGTGCTTGCAAAGGAAGAAGCTCCTGCTTCTTTCCACCTTTGTGTTTTCTGGGGAAAACCCACCCTAAAAATCACTTCCTTTCTAACACACTCAGTGTCAGTGACGGTTTGGAGTAAATAACATCATAAACACAAAGACCACTCCTTGTGTTACTGAGAACAACAGTCTCCACACGTCGTTACTTGGCATGAGAAGCCACAGCCATAAATTACACTTTTATTACGCGTGGTTTTCCCCTTATCTTCAGTTCTGCTGCACCATCATCCAGGGTTCTTTGGGAGACTCACACCCCAAGGCCCCAGGGACTCTCTTACAGTCCATTAGGCTATTCTTCTCATAATACAGTTCTCAAGCTTTCCACTACTCATCCTTGGGCCAAGTCCAGCCATCTCATTCAGTATCCAGCATCTCTCCAAGAGGAACATACACACTACACTCACACCAGAGACACTTCAGACCCCACCCGTGGGCACAAGGCACAAAACAGGACACAGGTGTGCACGAACATCCAGTCAGAAACCTTCTGGGACTGCTGCCAGTAAGGAAATAATCATAAGAACAGGTTTATTCAGCAAGAGGAATTATACCAGTTATGCAGGCGGCCCTCTTCTCCTGTTTCCTAGTTACGCACTAAATCTAGACCGGGTTTAAGGTACAAGGCTGACTCCTGCCTGGCACTGCATTCATAAAATGTGTGAGGAAAATCCCAGCTCAAAAACTTCAAATGAAATTCAAGAAAGCATGTAAACATGAGCTTTAAGCACGTAAAACAATGAGGAGGTGGAAGAGAAAGGGATACGAACATTTCTCTGAGGCTAAGTATTGAGGGAACTGTTGAGGGAGGTTCTCCTTCGTGCAATCCCTCCTCGGTGCAGAGGAACACTTCAAAGCTAAGCCACCACTTGCTAAAATTCTTCAGTTAAATTGGAGCAGATACTTTGAAACGAGATTCAAATTACAGAGATTGGCCCTGAAGGCTCCCTGTAAAATTTCTTTATTTAGATAATCAATAAAATAATAAAGACTGGAGAAAAAGTCGCCAGACCAGCACAAATATCCTACTTGAAAATATGAAACCCACAAAAAGACACCCACATTAAAAATAACTACCAAACCCCTCACTTCAGCCTTCAGAAGTCATCTTTCTGCTGCTCTGAAACAATAGGGCTGTGTTCTCTTTGTGAGATGTTTTATTTCAGCCACCACACCCAGTTCTGGGAAGGGCAGGACGATAGCCGCTGATTTGTTTGCAAGATGGTGCAAGGTGAAGTTAAAGTTACTGTTCCTGTATCCTGTTCAATTTATTATTTTTTTTTTTAATTTCACACTTATAAATATGGAGACAAAATTCACTCTAACGCTAAAAGGAAAAGGGTGGACGGGGTAAAAAGTTACCCTACACAAGCCACAGATGAACACCCAATGTAACACTGCAGAGGAGCACAGCAGAGCTCAGGAACAGCCACGGGCAGCTGCAGGAAAAGGAGCCAGAGCAGAATCCCTCGGGATCCGTGTGCTCGGAGTGAGCAGGGCACGGGCTGTGGCAGCCCAGGAAACACCCCAGCACAGCCTCCACCGCCAGCTCAGCCTGAACTGGCACCAGCTTCAAAGCAAGCAAAAATTCTTCCCTCCATCCATTCGAGCCTCGGCCTCTGCAAAACCAACACCCTACACAGAACCCTTCTTCAGGAGGGAACAAGCCAAAAATCAGATTTGCTTTGCATATAATACCCTGAGCTTATTTTCACTGATGACCTAGATAGACAAATTACACAAATCCAGACTAAATCAAAATAAACCAGCACATGCACTGGGGGGAGAGCGTGTGTCTAATATTTAAGTTTTGCATCACATGGTACATCAGGTCCTTTATCCAGACTGAGGACCTGAAGAGGACAAGGCAGATAACTTTTTTAAAAGCCCGTTGTGTTACGATCACCAAGCTGGCCACTAGGCTAGAACAATAAAAGGATTTCAGCCAAGCGAGCATTACTTCCTCTAGACTGTCTTTTAAAAATTAAACTCTGGAAAGATAACAACAGTCATGCTCGGAGCTAATTATAGCAGAAACATTACAGCAGCTAAAAATGCTAAAGAGAAGTGGTGGGAAAGGAAGGAAGGTAGCTTAAAGGAAAAAAAAGCAGGGAATGGCAAACCTGTCATGTGTGTGACATTTGGCCTTCCAGCAGTGCTCACAGGGAGAGGGAAGGTAGGAGCACGTAAGGTCTGTGGACAACCCAAGTCCCAAACCCTGAGAAACAGACAGAAGACCCAAAAATGATGCAAGAAACCAACAGATGTCTGAGTAATGAGCAAATTAAGTGGAAAAATTAAGAAAAGATTCTCATCCTGTTTTTTAGCCCAGCACAGGGGGAAAACTATCCTGCTCCCATGCTCACACCCGACTCTCAAAGCCCAGCCTAGACACAGCACAGGTACTGGGCTGTTTTGTTTTAGGCTAAAGGAGAAGGCTGCACTCGGCAGTGATTTTAGTATGAGAACTGGAAGGATGAAGAAATCCCAAAGCCATGGAGCCTCGTGAGGAGCAGCAGAGTGTGCTGCCAGGCTCCCAGAACAGCCCAGGAAGAGCCTTGTTTACATGTGTAATCTGTCCTTGCATTTTCTTGTCATATTATTTTCTTTCTAACCCTATAATCAAATGTTTAGGAGCTACTTTGACAGCACACATACTACTTTGTCCTTCTATTCCTAAACTTTGGCTAGTAATCAGGTGATCCAACAGGGACAGACTACTCATTTGTCTGGGAGTGGCAGATCGATGAATGCAGGAAATTCACAGCACCCTTTGCCCAGCACTAAGCCAGGTTTGTAGAACCTTTCCTTCCAGCAGGACTGGCTGCGCCTTGGGCTGGATCTTTGGGGAACTACCTCCTCCTGGGATCAGCAAGTGTGAGAGCAGTAAAATACCAAAAAAAACCTGAGAAGCCTCTAATTAATGAAGCTTTACAACACAGCAGAGCCATATGCATGAACTGCCTCCCAGCGCTGACCTACAGTCACAAACCCACCAGAGGATCCAGCACAGGCTGGAGGATGCAGAGGGATCCAGCAGCATGAAATGACTGTAGAAATGACTGATACCTCCCTGCCCTCCCCCAAAAACCCTCACATCATTAAGGCTGGGAAAAAGGGGCTATTTTTTCCTGCACACTCAAGTAGCTGTGAATTCATAACTCCTCAAACCCACACACACTAACAACTGTCCTTATTTAAAAGATTCCTCACAGTTGCTGCAAGCCAGGAATAAAATAGATATGAAAGTACTGCAAAAAGCACTGTAACAAGAAAAAATGTCAGCAGGAAAGATACTGGAAAGAGACAGAAAAGTTTTGATGCTTTTGATGCTAGTTATATGGTAGGATGCTTTTCCCCAAATATCTGTAAAATCAGCTTGTAAAATTGGAAAATAAAGTTTCACCATCTGTGAAATCAGCACAAATACCAGGGATTCTGACCTGAAACAAAGTTCAGCTCCATGCTAGGTGGGTTAAAAAAGCAGCGGGTTTGGTTCACTGAGGATGCCTAATCAAATGGGACAGCACTCAAACAAATGGGTCCCCAAGCTGCAGCACGTTATCATTCTTTATTCTGCACAGGGGAAAAATAATCCTTGAGACCGGCCAGGAAAAGGAGCTGGGACAAGTATTTGATCACAAAAATAAAACTCAAGATTTAAACAGACAGCTGAAATTAGGAAAAAAAATCCTTTATAATCAAGTCCTTTGAAGAGATTGAACAGTGCTGGCTCTCCTCTGGGCCTGGAAGTCCACCTGTAAATCACTTTTCCCTGTACTTTGTCTCAAACAGCAGGTGCAGCCAGGTGGGATATTGCTGTGAGTCCATGATAAAATGCCATTTATCCCTGCAAACACTAATATTCATCAATTCTGCCTGCAGATAAAACAATAAATGTTTGCTTCCACAAATGGAGGCGATGTTATTTAAACCATGATACTATTCTAGTAAATCCGAGACAGATGGGCCAGGATTCGGGGACAACTGAAGTTGCTGTGTTTATGATAAGGGAATTAGAGTGACAGAAAGCCTCTTGCTGGGAAATGTGGGATCTGGTAGATTTGCATTTGCCTCATGAAGATGAATGTTCTACACAGACACTATTCAAGGTCAATGAGCCAGAACAGTTTGGGGGTAATGGGTCCATCCTAAAAGAGGGGACCCAAATTTCTAGGTAACTGTTCTACAAAGCAACATCCACAGAAAGAAAAATGTCACTGCAAACAAACCTGATGTAAATTTTTGACATATCCTGTTTCTCTCTCAGTGTTTGGAAACAATAAGAGTTTGGGGAGAAGGAGGAAGGTAGGAGAGAAAATCCTCCCATCTCTCAGATCACAAGCGTAAGTAATAGAGGAAAAATGTATTCAAAGTTAAATGTGAAGGATATTTTTATTTAGAATGCTAACAGTGATACAGTGTCTGTGATCTACTGATACCAAGCAGACACAGAGTAACTAAAACTTTTCCATCTTATATAATACTGTTCAAAATACTGTTGAAATGAAGACAGGATTAAAACATACTTAACCTCCAGCTCCAGCCTGGCTACAGGTTACTTAAGTTGTTGGGCTTTTTTTGAGCCAGCAAAGAAAGAGTCAAAGGTGTTAACTGAAAAGTCAGACAAGTACTCTGTGACCAGGGAAGCCAAATTTATCCCCTCCAGCAAATGTTGACAGAGCCATTACTCAGGCAAGGCTTCAGATAAGTCACCACTGAAGTCCTGAGTCCCGACATAATGCAGGGGTCCCTGCTCTTGGTTCATCTACCACGGCTGTTAATGCACTGGGGGAAAGAGGAGCAAAAGAATATAAAAGAAAAAAAGGCAAGCCTGCATGCACTATTGCTACAAAATATAGATACACACAGGCTACATGAAGATGATGTTAAAAACCTGGCATTTTTCTAATGAGCCAGTATTTTAATGATGCTATCTGAAAGAGGGATCAGACTAACAAGGCTGCAGGGCAAAAATGAAGACATGAAGAAACCAATCACGTGTATATTAACTAAGGCAGCTGCCAGAACTTACTTAAAATGTTTAATTGGACAAGTAAAACCAGGGTAAAATTTAAGTGGCCAGGTTTACTGAACAGAATCCTGTACCATTTCAGGCATGGCAGATGCTGTGCATCTCCTTTGTATCACACTGTCAGTCTGCTTTCTAATTGTGTACCTTCAAACCCCAACACCGGTGATCAGATCTTGCTGAACTCCTAACACCGAGTTTTATTTTCCCACTTGAGAAAAATCTTTAAGTACAACAACAAAGCAATTCCTTCACACTCTCCATTTCTCACTCAAGCATCACCCTATGAACTTCAGCCTGCTGATAATATTAATATCAGTGTTACTAAAGGCTTAGAGCCTGCAAGAAGAAAGACAGCCCTTTTTTTTGGATGCATTTGGAGTAAATGAGGAAGAAGCTGAGATATTACAAGTGGAAACCAAGGACAGAAAAAGCACGGAATTAATACGTGTTGCATAGCTGAAAATAAGCAAAACATATTGCTTCCTGATGGTCAACCTTCAAATCCAAGGAGAAAGGAAAAAAAAATGTAATGTCTCATTCCAACAGGAAATGAAGGTCAAAACCACTGAAATCAACAGCTTAACATTTCAGATGGGGAAAAATAAGCATATTGTTATTGATGTTCAGAGGGACAGGGTCAACAGGCAGCAGCAGCTTCCTACACCACTTGTTAGAAACATGGCAAGTTTAAAAGGCCGCAATATTTGTATGTATTTATGCCTGGTTTTACAAGACAAAATTACAACTAAACTAAAATAGAAAAACAATGAGCAGCTCAGGCTTAGCAAAACAACCTTCTAAACCTGTTTTCATCACATCTCCTGATTTAATGGTTGGCGTGACATGTCAGAAGTAAACGAGCTTCGTGTAATTATCATGTCTCCCGCTTGATCTCTGTCTTCCTCAAACACTTCTAAAAGAGCAAAACATTGCTTAAAATACAAGTGCAAGAAGCACTTCATCTTTACAGCAAAACCTGTTTCTTCGGGTCTTATCATTATTTTCCTGAGAGGTGCTTTTACTCCTATCTTCCATCTTTACTACTTGTATCCATGCTGATGTTGAAACACTGGCAAAGTGTGCAGCAGGTCACAGGATTAAGCACTACTATTTTCTTCCTCCTTTTTTCCAAAAGTTTCTTAAAAACGATTTCTTCCTGCAGCAATGAACCTGCTCCTCTGCATCAGACTGGAACTCCAAAGCCTCTTTGTTTACTTCCTCATTTGCACACAATCCCCCAACCCCCCATTTTTAAAATAGTGCAGTTCTGAGAGTATGCAATTTCTTAATAAGCTGTCACTGGAAAAGCCTCAAGACAGCAATAATGCTGACACCTACCAGCAACCAGATAGTTCCAAAAAGGAAAAAGAATCAAATCAAATCATATCTAGACTTTGCTGTCTATCCTCAGTACTAACAGATGTAATCACTTTGGAAGTGTCACACGTTTCATCCATGCTTTATTTCTGTTACAGAGGTTTTGATAGGAGATTTTGACAGTCATTACATTATTCTTGTGCTGTTTTCCTAGGTCAGTAAATTTAGCTAGTGCATTTAATGCATCTTTAAAAATAGATGTCCCACCCCCAAAGCCCAAACAGCAGGGGCAAGCGAAAGATGGGAGGTGAGAGGGACCCACGGGTGGAAAAGGGACAGGTTAGAAAAATCAGTTTTACACGCTAGAATTGCTGATTATGCCACTGTTTTGCTGTGAGATTTTATTTTGATTTCCAATGCTCGCCCAGCCTTCCCATACACAGCTTTCAAATCTCCTAACTGGTGTGCTGCAGCTCTTCTACTTGCTGACAACGAGCTCGGGAGAGTGCGAGACACAGACAAAATGCTCAAGGCACGAGGACAAATATTCAAAGCTACTGATGGGAGAGAAACTCAGGAAGCAGGAGCTTTGGAGTGATCATGGACAACATACGGAGCATGAGATTGTTATGGAAACTGAGCCAGTGCTGAAGACAAGTCTTGGATGCAAACAAGGGATCCCAGAGGATGCATGTTATGACCATGCCTAGAGCAGTGCGATATTTTTTGACATTTCTGGTGCTGCTCCTGAGCTGCGAGTGAAGAAAAGCAATCTCAGAATGCTGAGCTGTGAGACTAAAACCTATGTAGTTCAACAGCCTGAGACTACCAGCTTCAAGAAGCTGGCACTAGTCTTGAGTTATAAAATCATAGAACAGTTTGGGCTGGAGGGGACCTTGAAGATCATCCATTTCCACCCCCTTGATATGGGCAGGGACACCTTCCACTATCCCAGGTTGCTCCAAGCCCTGTCCAACCTGGCCTTGAACACACCCGGGGATGGAGCAGACACAGCTCCTCTGGACAACCTGTGCCAGGGCCTCAACACCCTCACAGGGAAGAATTTTTTCCTTACATCGAAGCTTAGCCTACTCTCTTTCCTTCTTGTCCCACTTCCCCTTGTCCTATCATTCCCTGCTCTTGTAAATTGTCTCTCTCCATCTGTCTCGTGGGCTCCCTTCAGGTACTGCAAGGCCACTGCTAAACTCGCCTTTCTTCAGACTGAACAATCCCAACTCTCTGAGCCTTTCCTCCCAGCAGAGCTGCTCCATCCCTCTGATCAACCTGTGCTCCAACAGGTCCATGTCCTTCCTCTGCTGGCACCTCAGAGCTGCACAGATTCCTAATCCCAATGAACCTCTGCCATTTAGCAGTGCCCTACTCCTACTTTCTAGATTCCCTCAACCTTTCAGTCGTGGCATCAGCAGACACGAGGCTTTACTTATTCCTGTCAGCAAATAACGCACATACCAAACCAAACCAAACGCTGCAGCACCAGCTCGGTGTTTGAGGTGCTGCATGTTTGCTGCAGCAAATTGTTTTCCAGGCAGTTGGAAGATTTAAATAGAATATGATGCGACTTCTTTGCATTGACTACCAAATAGAATTAGAAATTCAAAGGCCTCGAAACTCCCCGAGTGTTCTCTGGGAACATCCCGAATGCACTGAGAGAAACTGCTGAAGCAGCATAACCTGGAACACGAAATTAAAGTGGAAATACCTATAAGCGTTCTTGTAAACAGATCATGCATGGCTGATTGGGATAAAGGCTGCTGTGAAAGACCAGATAACCTACTGAAATATTCAGCTGCTGAGGATTTGAGGGAAGGAAAGGATATTATTAAAATGTTTATTATGGTAATCATAGAAATTAATTTGAAAAAATCAGTTCCCACTACACAAGCCTCATAATGAGCTTATAGCCTAAACACTGATGCTTTGTCAGATTAAGCAGACTTTCTTCCTTTGTATTTTTTGATGTGATATAGCTACATGCTGGGTTTTTTCTTTAAAAGACATCTTCTTCAATATTCTATTACCAGAGAAATAGGGCTGAAAGACAGAAGTGTCAGCCTTTCAAAGGCAACAGGATTTAAAAATGAACTGAGGGGGGAAAAATGTCCCGTTATCTGTTAATATGAGACCTTTTTTTAATTTTTTTTCAAGGAAGTTAATGTCATTTTACAGTTCAGAACTTGCCAGTGTTGGGTTACAGAGATAACAGGATTTACATGATCATGACAATTTTTAAAATACCCCATCACTGTTACTAAATTTTACTTGTCCTGCAGACAAGTCAAAGCAATTTTCTACTTGTCAGAGATGATAAATCAGTTGTCGGGTGACACTGACAGGTGGATTTGTCAAATCTCCCATGAAGAACTTTGGTCTCTGCTTTCGGGCTGCCTGTGAACTCCTGAGAGTGCAGTGACACAATTGATTAAGGGAGGGATTAGGAAGAGTTTGCATTTTTAGGGCTGCTGCCCCTTTCCCCAGCTTCCCTGCTATTTTTCTTTCTGCTTTACCATCCAAGTGGGTGCGCAGCATCACGCTGCTGCTGGGTTTTATTCTAGCACTTCACCCACAGAATTCCAGTTAAAAGTAGAACAGTTTAAAAAAAAAACCTTCAAACCACATGCTGCATCTGAAAATACATTATTTGGCTTATAAATAGCGATTTCTCTTTTCTTCAAGACAAAGGCACACCTTAGGAAAGACAAAAATCAAACCCCTTTTTTTCTACCCATTCTGTTTGTCACTATGTGAGTTACTCAAAAGAAACAACTGGTATTTGAGCGAGAGCAAAGAAGCCCTGGCAGAGAGTGAATGGAAGTTCACACCTTGTGCTTACCAGCCACAAAAAACATCCACTTCCTAACAGTAAAGGTGGAGATGTTCTAGTAAAATACTTCAAGTACTGACATTAAACAAGTTTGACAAGGCAACTAAGGCAAATTGTTCCCTTTTTAGCCCTTTCTGCCCAAAATAAATGAGAATGATGTTAATATTCTGTCTGGGCTGCACTTCTAAAAGGGATAAAATTTTGCTCAGGAGCCATGGCGGGTGTAGCAGAGAGACTAATTTGGAAAAATAACAAGCTGCAGATAATAGACAAGAAATTAGAAATTGCAGAAGAGGAAACGCTTTTTCCTTCTACCCTTGGGAGTCACACCCCTTGGGCACCAGGGCTCTCCAGTGGTGATCCTCTGCAGAGACCTTCCTGATCCAAAGCCTAGACAAATGCAAGTAGCAGCTGATGCTGGTCCAGCAGATAAGAAAAGATGGGAAGCCTCAAAGTGAAGCCCAGAGGTAGCATTCCAAATGGAATCCTGCTCCTGGGCAAGGCAGCCTGTTGGTGAGGCCTCTCCAGGCACCATGAAGCAGCACCTCATCTTTCACACCTTCCATACAGACCTTGGGGTAACAAGGTGGGCCTTTGACCTGAGTTTCACCTCTAAGACTTGCTCCATCTCCAGGACACTGCAGGCGTGGCTTCCCTGGGATTGCACATAGCACTGCTGTGTTTGGCATGTAATTCCATTGCTCTGAAGTTCAAAGAACCAGGAGAAGCAGCAAGGAATTTCCATCCTGCCATACAAAATGGGAGCCACTTCCCAGCTAATAAAAGGCCACTCCCTACTCATGAGGCTGTTCACTGGAACACCTGAAAAGAATAAGGTTTTTCATTTTATTTTCCCTCTCTGTCAGCAAGGAATGCCAAGGAATTTGCAGGTTTCACATGGAGCATTGGTTTTGCTGTGTCCTAGGATAACATTTGTACCATCCTCTACATAGCCACATTAAATCCTCAAGCTTAAGGACTTTTTTTGTATCATTTTGACAGAAAGGTAGTTCATCCCTATTCCTGAGCTGTTGTAAAGCAGGTCTTCTCCCTGCACGTTGTGCTCAGCATTACAGTAAGTGGGGAGAAAGACATTTCTAGCCACTGACAAAGCCTGAACAAATTGCCTGGCAGCAGCAGCACTCAGCTCCCTGTATTCCCATTTATCCAGGGGCTGAGTCAGAGCTGTCTTCCCCCACTGCAAGCAGGCAGTGTGGAAATGATGACAATCTGTTTTAGAGGCTACAAGATGAACTAAGACCTCTGGTATTAGTGTAATGCAGACACAATTCTAATTCTAATAAAGTCATTTATTGGAGCTGCTAAGTGCAGCTGTTCTTCCCTCACTGTACTGCGAGCAGCACAAGTGAAGCTGAGGGGTGAGGCAAAGAAACCAAGGGGGAAAATGAAATAAATCATTTGGAAAACAGCTGGACAGTAAGATGGCCAGCCCTTAGGCTGGAGAGCTACTCGAGATTTACATTACCACTAAGATGAATCTAATTGCCATCTGGGTAAGCAAGCTACATTTTAAAAGACACATGTCTTTTAAAATTAATCTGCAGTTATTTCTAAAGATAAGCTGTAGCTGGAATAATACCCTTGCCAGAGAATCCAAAGCAGAGTTGCTAAGTGTCTTTAGAGGCAAAAAGTTTTTTCCTTGGAAGTGCTGTGATTCCCCAAGAAAAATTTCTGAGGATTTCTGCCTTGCATGAATAATTTATGTGCCTTGGTACTCATAATATTAGAGAGACACAATTATGAACAGGAGATAACGCTTCAATTTTAAAAGTTGTTTCTAATTCAGGCTTCATTTGTACTACTGTGGAGGAAAGAGAATCAAACTATCCACTCTCCCTCTTTCTGCTGTCACAGGAAAATTGTGCAAAGCACAGAGCCAGCCAACATCTCTTTTAATCCTAAACCAACAACATTCAGATTGCAATATGAGTTTCAAGAATAAAAAAGTGAAAAAAACCACAGACGAATAATACCCACGGTGGCTCATCAGAATATTAAGGAGATTGCAGATTGTCAAAGCCCTGGAATCAGATGCTGATAATTCAGAGCTCCTGCCCAGCTCAGCTTCCAAGCAACAAATGTATCTGCACGTGTTGGGGAATAGATTTGCATTCATTGTTTCCTGTACGCTGATGAAGGGAAAGATTAAAAAAAAAAAAAGGTATGAAACTCAGTAGCTATCCCTCACAGGTGCCGATGGTTGAAATATCCAGCAAAGCAAGTGAAACAGAGAAAAAGAACACCCTAAAACGCTGCAAACCACTAACAGCTTTCACATGCAATGCCTCTGGACTAGCATGGCCCCTTGTACCAAGCTTGCTTCCAACAAAAACAGTACCACCCCGCTTGCACCCAGCATCCTGCTGGCAGGAAACATGGACAAATAGCTGGTGTACCCAGAAAACCACCGGGTCACCCAGCTTGGCACCTCGCTGCAGCTGGCTCCCCCACGCTTGCTGAATTCTGCATTTTCTCCCCAGGCACACGCAGCTCCTTTAACCTCAGAGCCCTGGTAACGCTCAGCCCACTGCCAGAGGTTGCCTTTTGAGGCAGATGACTCCACTGCAGCTACTTTCAGCTGTATTTTTAGCCCCCAGACTCTTCCAGCACTCCATTTACATAACTCCACCTCATGTTTATCCCAGCACACAAGCCCACAGCTGGTTAGACACAAGGCAACAGGGGAGGCAGTGAGGATTGTGACTTACAACAGAACAAGTTTCTCCTCCAACACCTCGCTACCCGCAGCACCAGTGAACATCTCTTGTAGTTCAAGTTCCCTGTTCACCTTCTGGTAAAGGTTTTCCTAAGAGGGTTAAGGGCACTGTGCACCCAACCCCAGAGGAGTGAGGACAAGCCCAACTCCAGACCTTAATGGGGGCTGAATGTCACCTTTGTTGAAATTCCTTTGACATCGACGCACACAAAACCAATTTCCCTCATGGTTTGAATTGCTGTTCCAAGCAAAAACTGTGCAGTTAAAATTAATAGCATGCTCATTTTATAACAGAGGCACACACACACACACAAATATGGCTACTCTTTGCTGGAAACCAAAAAGCCACGAAGGTTCCAGAAAAGGGACTGGAGTAGATTTTTCTTCTGGGTAACCAGTGTTTATACCAGCTTGACATCCAAGTGAAATGGAGCAGGGGGGAAAGCAGCCAGTTTTACGAGATGATGATTACAAATAGTACATCCACTTTGTGAAATTACATGAGTGAATTATTTTTTTCCAATGAGGCATTAATCCCTCCATAAGACTTAGCTAAATGTAATGTATCTGCTGAAAACTGCACATCTGCATCACACTGCTTCTAAGTGTCCCCACAAAGATATAAACACACACCTCCTGCCCCAGATAAAAAGTAAAGGCACTACTAACTGAAGAGAGATACAGCTCAGCCTTGCACTGAATCACCACCAGTGGAAACTACAAGGAAAACACAAAAAAAGGAAAGCCACAAGGAATGACACAAATGAAGAACACCCCGGAATGAGTAAAAGGAATAAGAACCAGGATGTTGTTTCCTCCAGCTGTGCAAGGGCTTAAGCAACAAGCACATGACATACTGCAAGGACAGGAGGCCAACGCAATGCCCTTCAGAGTCACAGGGCTGGCCAGTTCCATCGCAAGCAATGAGACTTCCAAGAAAATACAGGCATTTCCTTCCCTAATTCTCCAAACACCCGCCTCCAGGGTCTCAAAATGGTTAGCAACAGAACCTAGTAAGGAAAGCACCCAGGAGTCAGCCACATCATCTACCCTGGGTGTAAGGAGAGGGCCACTCGGGCTGGGCCAACTTTTCATCTACCACTCTAAAAACTGGCTAGTGAGCTTCCAACATTCCTCACGGAAGGCGCTTCCTTTGGGAAGAGAATGAAAAAAGCAACCTTAAAGCGGTGAAAGTAGGTCACAAAGAAGCCACATCAATAAAGCCTGGAAACAAACCAGGGAGGGATACTGTGTCAGCTATAGAATTGAGTGGTTATTATAAATGGAAATCCAAAGTCCAGCTAGAACATCTCAACTGGTAAACTGATGAATCAGAGTAAGTACACTCCAAGCGATGCACTACAGCTTTTCCTTTGTAAGTCTCCTGCAAAGCTACTCTAAGTTTTAAACTTAATTGCATGCTTTTTAGACTGAACTCGTGATAACCCTTCTGAACTCCATCAACAACAATAGCAGTCTTGACAGCAAAGATTTATGTTGTTGGGCATCAACCTCCCAACACCCCTCTGTCACCACAGCTTTCATCTGAGATTCATCCCAAAGCTTTTTTAGAGCCATCCAGGTAGAGACTGATCTGCAAACAGATGTGGGGGTGGTGTTTTACAGTGGGATGGATATGTCAGCCAAGAGATCTCGTGGCCTGGCCAGCAGATACCTGTGGTCATCCCGCAGAGATGGCTGTAAAAGGTCATCAGCCTGACCACACAGAGCACTAGGGCCCAGCAGTCCATTCTCACCTTTTTTTTCCCCAGAATTAGTGCAACATCAAAGCTAATGTAACCTGTAATCAGAGCAAGCAGTTTCTCAGCACGGAAGAAGCAGGTTGATTTGATTCTTGGCACCTGTTTATAGGAACACCTACCTGCTCAGAGGGGAAACTCCCTTAACTCCTCCCAGAGCACCTGCTGTGTCCCAGGCTGTCTGGCTTCCAACACATCCTGGGAAGAGATTTGGACCACTGCAAGGAGGATAGTTACTGTCTCTTGATACTAACAGCTACTGCACTTCAAGTGCTTCATATAGACAGGGATTATAATCTACTTTTTAAAAAAATGTGTTAGTCAAAATACAGGACTAAGGAGAAAGCCTCGTTCTAGATGCTCATGTATAATTCACAGCTGATTACAGGCTCACATATGTAATAATTACACACGACCAGTATTATATCACCATTAGGTATAAGCAGCAGGTTAAAGGTCCCCAGAGAGCCATTAAACCCAAATTACCAAAAATGTACAATTTGAGAGAGCTGGCCAAACAGCCCGATGAACTCGGGATCCAGATAAATCTGAGACACGATGATTCAGGTGAACGATGCTCTTACAGCAAACATATATTTATCATTGACAGCCATACTGCATTTTCAGACAGTTTTGTATTTTCACCCTTTTCTGGGTTTTTAACACAGAAAAAGCAACGCATTCTGACAAAATAAAATAACAGTTGTGCCAGAATTGGAAAGATTAATGCCCTTTCATACCACTTAGGTTTTTAACTATTATTACTGCATTCCTTTCAAATTTTTTTCCAGATAAGTTTCAGACATATTTTTACTTTTACAACAAGCAAATTCCCCATTTCCAGTACTGGTCTGGAATAAAAAAAAAAAAATTTGTTTCCTTCTTATCATCCCACCTTTTATCTTACACATTCATCATTTCTGCAAACAGAGGCCATTTACCTCACATTCCTGACTTCCCTAATAGTAAGTCCAACAAAAAAAAAAAAAAAAAAAAAAAAAAAAAAAAAAGAAATTAGAGCGGAAAATGCTTAACTTCCGTCTGTAAAGCTTGTCTAGGCTGACAAAAAGAAAAGAGGCTTTCTTCCTAATTTGATTTAATGGTTATAATGATTTAATGGCTATAAATTAAGAAATTAGCAGCCACTGGAATCAAAATGAGGAGAGCTGAGTTAGAAATGGCCTCGGCTCCCACTGCTCTGACAGTACTTACAGAATTTGACATGAACAACTACAGGAGCTTCTTTAAGCAGAGGAGTCGCCAGCCCAGGGTATGTGAAAGAAAACTGACATAAATATTTATGGCAAGACCATAAAACTTTCTTTGCTACTTCACTATAAGGGATATAAAACTCATTATCTCTAGGGAGTTGAGGCTATTTGAAAACTTTAGTGAGCAAGGCCTTAGCTAATGGAAGGAGTTAAGGAAGGACCCCATGAAATCCATTCAACAGGGTAATCAATCACCCCACACCTCACTGACATCCTAAGCAAGTGCTGCCAGAGAGCAAGAGAGAAAGGGACCCCGTAAGCCAATGCCATTTAGAAGATAAATCTTCTCAAACCTGGTTTAGAAGGATGTTGGTTTCTTTCCTGATTTCTTATTTTCCAGGATACCTATCAACTACTCATCATCCTGAACAAAAAAAAAGGATAGAAAATAATGACAGAAGCATACCTCAAAATAGGAAATACTTAGCATTATTTGACGAGGAAGTCTAATGATTTCCTAGCAAGTGTGAGCACATTGTGTTTTTGGTGCGTGATGTACGTGTTCCAGTATATTTAAGCAAGTAGGAAACGCAGCGAAGGCAGCAGCTTGTCTGTGCAGCCTGAGGTATAACCTCATAATGTAAATAAACATCTTTTCAGGAAGCTTTTTGTCTCCTCTTCTTTCCTAGCGCCTGCACTGCACTGTACTCCTAAGATAAAATCCCTAACTGACATGGAAAACCACTATGGATCAGCCAAGTGTTGGCAAAGCCAACCAAGCTTGTGTTAGGAGCTGGCACCGGGTCTCAAATGCCACGGGAAGGATGTTGGAGCTCCAAGCAGTTTAATCACTGTTCTATGGTTTTCCAGTTTCCATCTGTGATCTATTTTTCTCCCCCAGTCAGCAGTGAAGAGTTACCTACCCGAAATTAATGATTTAGGCACCACCCAGCCCTGCTCACAAATTAAGAAAAGCTAACAAGTGCTGGCTATCCAAACACCTTCATACCAGTGGTCCAGCCTGCTATCACTGCAATGAGACAAGGTTATTCCATTTTGAAGGTCAACAAAACTTTACCTTTGGCTTTTGGGGAGTAAAAAAAAAAAAGGAATAGAAGGAGCAAGCAGATGTCATCACCTGAATGAAAGTCCCTCCTCTGAGAGCATCTTGCCCTGCTGACCTACAGATCTGACAGCTAATAGGGTATTTGAGAGGATTATTAATAGTTACAGAGGCTCCAAGTAAAGCAGCAGGCTTAGAGGCACCCCAAACACAAAGCAGTGCAACCCAAGGCATGCAAGCAAAGCACTGGAGGCGTCTCAGGAGATCTGGCTTCTGTTGCTGAGTTTCTTGTATGTCCTTGGACAAGTTATCTGACCTGTTTGTGCCTCATTTCCTCACCTCCTCAGCTCAGAGCAGCCCCCTCAAATAACCCCGTTAATGCTTTGGATGCGCTCACACAGCAAGGCAATGAATGGTGCGAGTAAGTGAAACTGATCCTTCCTCCTCTAACCCTGATGGAATTGCTAATAAAGCAGTCACCATTTGTCAAGACAAAATGGAACAGAAAACTGAAGCAAAGTGATCGTTTAATTTCTAAATGAGATTCAAGGACTGCATTCAGCCCTCCCAGCCACTGCTGCTTCGCACACATTTTCCTGGAACCCTCACAGCACACACTGTGCTGAGTAGTGCAGCATCTGTCCCCTATCTTGTTGAGACCAGTATCAGTGCACTAAAGAGTCAGCTAAATGAGGGTGTGAATTACCTCCACTTATCTCAAGCCAATCCACTGACTCAAGTAATGAGATCCTGAAGAAAGCAAGCAGGCCTTTAACTCTGTCATACTAGAATCAAACACGGAGTAGAAATCCCCCCAGACGTGCCAAACCCACCTATATTTCCTCCAAGCCCTTACTAGCAAAGGATGATGTGAATCCCAAGAGAAGAAATGTAGTTATGCTGTTATATTCCACATCGTAACTTCAAGGTCTTCTGTGAGGGATCTCCCAAAAAGTGGATGTGTCATAAATTTCCAGGCTTTCCAACTCACTCAGCCTAACCCTAAAGGCTGCTAGTCCTGAGCTGGGGAACACCAGTGCTCTCCCAGGAGAGCAGGGAGCTGTTGTTGGTGCAGTTTGGCTCACTGCCATCAGGTGCCTGTCCCACAGACCCTGCTGCTGTAAGTGTTTCCTCCCTCTCCTCACTCCCACAGCACAGAACATCTCGCAGCTGATAAAAGGACAAAGCCAGAGGTGCTGCATGCAGGCAGTGCTAACTCAGCTGGCAAGATATGATGCTCCCTCAGGTGCTGGCCAACCCCAAAGTGATCTGCTGGCTACCAGGCTTCCACAAAGCCATTGCCAGCAGGAGACACGGGGCAGCACAGCTCCAGACCTGCATTCCTTGAGCATTAAGCCTTGTCTGGAATATCACTAAATTGTCTTTGATTCCTTCATGCCAAGAAAACCCTAAAAACAGTCCTGTCACAAAACATCTCCTCCTGAAGCCCTAGAAGATGGTAGCGGGCATCCAGTATTTGTTACACATGGATACAATGGACACAAAATGTTTATTCCTGGGAAGTTTTGTCTCCTTGTTGGAAATTTCATGTCAAAATCCAAGTAATCTTCCTCTTTTTCCATATCCTGCCTCCCAGTACCTTGCTTCAATTCCCTGCCACCAGAGTTAAGAAAGCATTCTCATACTGAATGCTACAGTATCCACGGTCTACCTGAAGGAATTTTCCATGCTCTTTTCACGGCATCCAGATCAGAACCTAGGTGAAGAGGTTCTGCTGAATCTCTTGGACTGTTGCTGTGAAAGCCTAACGCTGGGAGGGATTAAGTCTGAGATCATTTTTAGTCACAGATTCCTCAACACTTCTCTTCCTCTCACCACAGCACCGATTTCCATTCCCACACCTCCTTGGAAGCCAGGACTGAATACACACAATCCCCCCCAGCTCCTGATACTCCACCGTGTAATCCCCCATCCACTTTCAAACACATTTGCCATTTTTCATGTTTGCTATATCCTTTATTCTCTGGTCCTGGCTACAAATTCCAAAAGACAAGCAAAGCAGCCTCTGTCTGTACGGCACCAAGCGCATCTACAGCGCAGCACTGTGCAAATAAAACGAATTATCTTAAGACAGAAGAAAAGGGGGTATTTTCAATTAAACCATTAACATCCAAGAATGCAGACACAGCGCTAGAGGAAGAGAAAAGGTGCCTGCAAGTTTTAATCAAGCCAGAAACTCACAGAGAAGCATATGCATTCTTATGCAAATCTACAGCAGACGCATCACACATCTGCTGAAACGGGTGTCGTTTTCCCACAGTTTGCAGAATTAATGTGTTTAACTAAGTGCCTGCCAGTGCTTGCAGTGTAAGAGCTAATTTCTAATGGGGTATTCCCAGTTGGGGGAAAAAAAAAAAAAATCCCTTTAGATAATAAAGGATCTAAATCCAGGACTTGGTTTTACATTTACTTAAGTGCAAAGACCCCTTCACCTCCAAGGGCTCATTACTTGCACGCTTCAACTTGCTTTACAATTAAAAATAATCCCGACTCTTGGAGAAGAGCCTTTCTACAGTTTTGTGACCTTTTGAAACCCTATTAAAGAGAATTAACGAATGCTATTCCCTCCTGATCACTTTTATAAGGGCTTTCTGAGATAGGAGGGTGTCAAAACACACAAAGGGCTTTGTGAGACTTTTACAAACCAAAATGCAGCAATATTTCTTTTCACTTGGTTACTTTCCTTGCAGATACAATTTCTATTTCCATGATTACTATGTGTCTTCACAGAGGATTTCGAAAGAATTCAAATGACAGCTTAACTTCCGACCCTGAGGCTAAAAAGGCATGTATGTCAGAAAATACTGAAGTCTCAGCTATTTTTTATAAAAATCTATAAATACCAGTTAAAAGGAATCCGTGATCTCATAATAAGTCAACAGGTCACAGTTATGCTCTTCTTATCTTCCCTTTTTTTTCCCCTATTGTTTAAAAATAGGAAACAGCACCACATGAAAATGTTCAGCCAGAGATAAATCGTGTGACTGAAATACAGGAGTCAGGAAACCAGTGTTTCAAAATACCATCATCCTCATTTTCCCCAGCATACTCTCGTATTGTTGATGCCTCCAAATATTTCAGTGACTTAATAAATTAGTAACCTAGGCAACATTTGCAACAACACAGCCAGCTGAAGGAGCCCAGCTAAAAACTCCCGGAAAAAAAATTTAAAACTTCATTTATGTATAAATTCCTGCCAATGTTCCTTAAAAAGAGGAAAGGCAAGCAGTTTTAATGTCCAAGGGCTCGTTCTGCAATAAGATTCCGGAGTAAAGCAACCAAGGAGAAAACAGGCTGTGTCCAGCCCCCAGCTCCACTCCAAGTCACCTCTGCCAATGCACAGGAAAACGAGCACAGAGGATCCGTAATTCACCCCCTGCATGCTTGGAAGAATTCTCTGGAGCCAAAAAGGGGCTATTAGAGGAGCTGTCACAGAGCAGGCACGAGCAGATCACCTGTAAGAGCACTTCACTCATCTTTTGATGTTCCCTGCTGCTGGCTGGCAAGGGAAAGCAGCATCTCTGCCCACAGCACACTCGACTGTTCTTCATCTGTAGCAAATGCAGTCATTAAAACCTTGGCTTTGATTAAACTCTGCCTCTCACAATGGGGCTCCAACTAGAAATCACTGTTACTTACCATCTCGACAAAACTAACAAAAGCTTTATGCTGTCGGTATTCAACGTCTGTCCCTCACTCGGTACCTGAAGGCTACGATAAGGTCAATACCACCACAGCAGGCATTGTCCAAATACTCAGGAAATGACATTTCCTGGCCCAACAACGTTTATCTTCCAAGCCTGCTTTTGCACCAACTTTCTGGGCGAGCTAAAAATAAGCCTATTGATCAGAAGGGGAAGAAACGCTCGTGAACACTGACCTTCCCTCCTTTCCAACACAAGACTGGCTGCACAGACGCCGTGCAGCTCTCCAGCTGCCTTTCAGCTTTCCAAGGGTCTCAGCTGCACCTCCGCCTTATCTCCTGTTAAGTCCTTCCTAAAATCAAATGTCCTCCTGCGAGGAATTGCAGCTCCATCCGCACTCAGAAAGGCAGGTGTAAACAAACCCCCAGCCCAGCTCCCTGCACGCATCTCAAGGAGGAGAAGACCCTCAGTGGGAGCCATCTCACCTATCAGACTGCCTCGCTGCCCAGCTGCGAGGAGTTGTTTTGGTTTCCACATTAACTCCACCATTCCCACGTCCCCCTTGTCAGACGGCCTCTGGAGTACTCTGTAACCGGGCTCGTGGAGAGGAGCGCTCAGGTCTGGAAGCAGAGGACGGGATCCCCCCCGCGTGTTTCGGGCATCCTCGGCAGGTCCTGCACCACCGCAATGGAGATGCCGCCACCTGCTGGGACCTCCTCGGGCTCGGGTGAGGCCGGGGGGCGGGCGGGACCCCGGGCACGGAGGGTCGGGGCTCACACTCCCCATCCCCGTGTGCACATCTCGGAAAAAGCCGGCCAGCAGCACGAGCAGGGCTGCAAGGAAAGGATTTGCTGACAACAAGATGCCACTCGTTCCCAAAGCTTGTTGGTACTCATCCAAAGCAAGATGGTTTGGAAAGGGATAATCTTTGTGTTTTTAGATATGACTGCAAACAGTGGAATAAAACAAGAATATAAAAAGGTAGATATAAAGCAACTTGCAAAGTCATAGCGAGGCAGGCTGTAAAGAACCAGAAACCCCTCAGAAGAGAGTTGAAATCGTTGATATAAGAGTTGAGCAAGGCAGACAACGAACTGCTGGAATGGATAACTCACTGAAATTGGGCTTTTGAACAGAATTTCACATGATTAGGAGATGCTTCTGCTCAGTGCCCAAGCCACAGCTATTTTCTAATCTCTGCATGACACTACTTACATTACCGTGGCTTCAGTCCTGAGCACGAGCCTGGTATTTTCTGAGGGCCAATACTTAAAAGCCTGGAACTCAGGTTTGAGGCAGCCAAGAGATGCTTCTGTCTGGTTGCACAGGGTCTAAGGCTTTTTCTGGAGTCAGAGCCAGTGAAGCTCTGTCTGCAGATCGATATCCATGAAAAGGCATGGAGCCCTTCCGGCCTGTGCTTGGAGAGCCTTCTCCTTCTGCCAGGAGAAAGGGGGGTGAGGTGGGTCATTGTGGCAGCAAGGAATGTCTCCAGACTGCCCGCAGGATTAGAGGACAAGGTGATGAAAGAGTCCACATCCTATCTGCACTCGAGTTTACTCGAGACTACCATCGTCTTTTAGCACTGCTGCTAAAAGAGAAAGACATTTCCTAGTCCAGATAAGGCCCCAGAGCAACAATGTCTGTTCGCAGGATGAGCATTCAAGAACAGACTCTTCCCTGTGCTATTTTTTACATATTTCAGCAACTCTTCTTTTGCAATTTTAGCACAGGAGCGTTTGCAGTGAGCTTAGAGCAGGCACATTATCAATGACTCTGACAACCCCGTCACAGAAGTTTGCAACCTGTTTAGGCACAGACTGTACATCAGGCAAAAACCGATTCTGCCCCCATCACATGCAACATTTAACACCAATGCTGCGATGCTGGCTTTAGAATTCATTCCTGCAAAATCCATGGATGTTCAGTCAGCCACACCAGGCAAATGTAACTGCTCTGTTTTCACAGCCAGCACTGAAAATGCTGTCTATTCAGTTATTGCCCTGCCTCCTCCTCACAAAACCTGTTCCAAAGAGCAGGGAAAAAGACCTTGAAACATGGGTGGATGCTTTCAAAGTCACATATCAGCTTTACAGAGAAAAAAAAAAAAAGAAAAAAAATCACAGCAATAATCCAGGCAAGACACCTCCCCTCTCCTACCCCTTGCACACATGCCATGAGTCTGAATGGAAGCCGTCACCCAGAACACATGTCGATACATATTTTACAGAAACATTAGTTGTGTGTCAAAACCAGTTCTTGGAAACATCATCTAACAGCACTCACACGATTTGTGTTTCACGAGCAATTAAACCTATCACTCTGACAAGCAAATCTGCTGCTCCTGTCCACTATTCAAACATCAGGTTAGAGGAAACTAATTATATTTCAAACTCCGTCCCTGGGTAAGGAAACTGTATTTCCATGATAATGTCCTGGCTAATTCACTTAAGCAGAAGCTGCTGAACCTCCAGAACGCAGAATGAAACAGCCACCCTTGGAACTAGTGCAGCTAAGGCAGGAAATGCAAAAATAGCCAGACTGTGATTTAGATCTCGTAGTGAAGTCAGACAAGACCTCAGTGTCACACTGAAATCACATCCCAGACATTGTAAAGTCCTACTGTATTCACATCACTGTCATACTGCTGGCAAGCCGCAGAGACCAGCAATGATGGGACTTTACTGCTAAATTCTTTTCTCTGTGCTAGCAGACCAAGTTTTACAGGCTCTGCAACCAGACCCGCTCCCCTCATGGCAGTAATTACCTCTTTGGACAGAGACGAAGTGGATGGCACACCACTGCCAAGCAGAGACACACAGAAATAAACTGCTGTCTGTCTGTAAGTGGCTGCTGAGCCCTTTTTCTTTAAAATACATGTTTCCACTGCTAGGGACATTTCTCAGACCGTCACCTTTCATTTGGAACAACTGCCCTACACAGCGGTTCACAGAGACACGTGGAAAAGAAATGCAGTGACATCAAAAGCTCTATTTCTTGCCATGCCAGAAAATGCTTCTCCACTTTTCATGTGCTCGATATTCCTTCCCTCCCCCAGCCATTCATGGTGAAATAATTAGTGTTAGTGTTCTCATTGTTTATCAGACAATACAGACAATAAGGCTAAGCTTTCTGCTCCTGTTTTCTTTCGCTATGCTGCTGTGGTTCCTCAAACAACTGTGCAAGGCTTTACTTTTAATCCTATGAATAACACTTGTCACTCATAGGTTTGTAACCCATATTTAGCTGTGCACAAACATGGCACAGTTTCAGCTTGATTCACTGTCCGCAAACTTCTCCAGATGTGCTCATGCAAGAAAGAAAAAGGCTAATAAGCAGGAGGAAACAAACAAATACTAGCTAATCCGATTGCAGTGTCTTGGGGAAGGAGAGAAGACACTACCACATCAGATTCTTCATGAGGGAGAGGGATAACGAGTTGTTTTTAAACACAGACTAGGAATAATTAGTTACTGTCCTTGGGCTACGAGATGTATTTTTACGTGCTTGAAGTGTATGCTGATTTTTATAGCCTGTGAGCTAGCTGGGCCCTGTCACAGGGAATTTTTTCCCATTTATCTACACGTTAGTGTCAAACTACAAGCACATCACAACATATGACTTTATCAACAAGCAATGTTCCTCACTGTGGCTAATTTTGAAACCACATTCCTGCTTCCACTCATGGGAGATACAACCTTGGGTAACAATCAGATAGGCTGGTGCCAGACATCCTCTTCTTAAGTACATTCTCATTTTACCTTTAGAAAGTATTCTCAACAAACAGTCTGAAGGAGCTCTTCTTGACAACAGTGGAGAGGTGTTTTTGCATAAGGCTGCATTTTATAGTCTCAGCTTTAGGCTGGGATTAACAAAAGCAAGCTAGGCAAGAAGCAGCAAGCTAAACACAGTGGAAACTACTAAAAATCCCAAACTTCTATTACAATTAATTGTGCTAAGTATAACTTTGCTCATTGATGCACCAGACAGAAAGTAGACAGACAACCTCATCCCACTGCACCAGCTTTTCAAGCTTCCAAAATAAACACAAAGGTCTTTGAACAGACCATGCTCTCCAGAAAACCAGCAGCCTGATCTTCCTCATTTGATATGTGTGAAGGCTCAGGCTGGTGGTACTCACAATAATTACCTGCCAACAGCCAAGAAATGCAGCAGAGTTCTTGCAGATAACTTATTCATGTCATCGTTGTGTTTCAGGAATAACAGAACCAAGTAACAGATCAATGACACGGGTAACAGAGAGCATTTGCTTCTAGTTTTACACATCAGGGAAAACCTGGAGAATCTCGTTGGGATTCAGGACAGGGGAGGAAGACCAAAGGGGCAATCACCAGTGTAAGAGATGTTAAAAAGTACCAATAAAAAAAAGTGTTTTTACAGGTTCTCCATAATCATAGAAACATGGAATGGTTTGGGTTGGAAGGGACCTTAAAGTCAGTTTTGTTCCAACCTCTCTGCCATGGGCAGGGACACCTTCCACTAGCCTAGGTTGCTCCAAGCCCCGTCCAACCTGGCCTTGGACACTTCCAGGGCTGGGGCAACAATAACAACATCAGACAAAGGTAACATGTGCACACACCGCAACTGGTGCCTTTTCAAGGCTGGACCATCAAATTTGTTACAGGAGGGAAAACAAAATAATGCCTGCAGCGCTCTTCACTCCGAAACGTGGGAGTAATTATCGTTAGATTACCAAGACAAACAAGAGGGAGAGACAAGGAAAAGATAAAACAGAATTTCCACTATTTAGGTGCTGATCGAGAGATTAAATCCGACTGCACTTCAGCTGGGAGCCTAAACAAACCAGAGGCCCGGCCACATAAATCAAGCTAATTTTAAAAGGTTACATACCAGGGAGAGTTTGACAAAGAAGAGGAAACAAGCCCGCGTCCTGTACTGCTGGAGATTTTAACATCCTTTTCATAAATTAAAAAGGTGCCAATTTAACACAGACCAGTAAGTCTGGGGCGACGGGACCCACCGTATCAGCACCTCCCAGGCCTTTAGGAGCTCATTAATACTAATTAGATCCGGGAGCGCTCAGCCCTGCCGGCACCGCATCCCGGGCACACATCCTGGGGCTGCGGGCACACAAAAGCTCCGGACCCAGCTCCCAGCACCGGAGCATCCCGCACCTCGGGAGAGGGGAAGGCGTGGCGCGGGGTGAACCCGGGGAACGGGCCGGGGAGGGGGCACGCAACGAGCCGCGGGGAATTGGGAACTTCGGCAGCAGGGAGAAAAAGAAAGGGAGAAAGAAGTTGGGGCCGGGAAGTTTTCCGCCGCTCCCCGCCCCGGCGCCCCTCACCGTAGACGCGGACCCAGCCCTGCTGCTGGCAGACCGACTCCCGCAGGACGCGGTCCAGCGCGCCGCCCGCCTCCAGCTCCTCCGGGCCCGGCTCCGGCTCCACGAAGGGCTCTGCCGCCCAT
>VWZT01011938.1:779847-826652 GCA_013397055.1 Pachycephala philippinensis
CGGCCGCTGAGGGCCTTCGAGATGGTTCCTCCCCTCAGCCCCGCCGGGAGCGCGGCGGGAAGGGGAGTCGCGGCTCGGGAGAGGCGTCCCGAAGGAATACAAATGAGGGGATAATCCGGCTGGGGCCGCAGCCGCACGCCTCCCACAGCCGCCCGTTCTCCCAAAAACGCCGCAGAGTGCCGGGGTGATGGGGTGAGCCTCAAACAGCGGCTGCCCAGGCTCAGACCTGCGCTCGCACGCCTGACCGACACTGATAAATCTTTCATGCACTCACACAGGCTGTTCCTCTCAGGTACATGAGGAGATGTGCTGCAGGGAAAGGAGGACAACCGGCTTGATTAAATGCATTTCATTTAGGGGATTTGCGGGCTGGTTTGTCCTGAATGCCTGTTTACTGACCTCCCCGAGTACACCATGTTTTAATTTTCTATTTCCCCTTTGTATTTTGGTGAATTTCCCAGTGCTTAAGGTACGTGTTCTTTAAAAGTCTAGAACAGAATAGCTGTGAATAAAGCATGCATCCTGCAGTGTCTTTTAAATCATGGCATTGTGACTTGAATTTTCAGGGAAGGTGGGCAGAGGCGTTCAGCTTACTTTGGGTTCCATCCCTGTAATCTCCAGGACTGAGTCTATGCCTGTCCATGATCAATATGAACTGTGTGTGTTCACCCAAGCGCTCAGATCCAGTGATTATCTCCACTAGCACAGCCTGTGTCCAAGGCCTCGCCTCTGTACACAACTTCTCGATTTGTATAAAGGCGCTAACAATTTTTTCTTCATTGAAAGAGCAGGTGATTTAGTGTGGACCTGCAGCAGTTGTGCTGCCATAAAGCTGCTTTAAAGTAGATACAGCTCCCACACCTCCTAACCACACTCGTGTCATCTTGTTTTGTTTTGCAGCAGAGCAGAATAAGAGGGTTTACACAGCAACTTGTGGCTGAAGAACAGCAACTTAGAAAGGAAGGACTGTAACTCTCTGAGCTCTGCAGCTTGGCAGGTCCCAATCCATTGCCGGAACCTGAAGATTTGTCTCAGGAGTTCCCAGAAGCGCCTCCTGGGAGCAGAGGACTTGCAAAGTGGCAGTGAACAGTGCACTCCTGATCCAAGTGGATCCAACCATACAGTTGTGTCTGCGGTGGAAGCTGCATTAACTATTTGAAAGGAGGAAGAAAGTCCTGCCAGCCCCATGATTAATTGATGAAACCTCATTTCGGTGAGTTTCTGTCTCATGCTTGACTGAGAGCTTGACCTGAATCTCGCCCTACAATTGGGTCATTCTCTACCCAGCTGGGAGGGAACAGGATGAGTTCTTCCATGGTGGGCATATGCACCCTGCTGCGATTTCCAAGCTGAGCTGGAAAACGAATAAACCTCCTCCTTCCAAATGTTAGGTTGTTTCGTGATTGGCAGAACTGGTGTAATCCAGTATCCTACAGACTCACACCTGATATCTGCCAGAGGGTGGACACCCTCAGTGAAGAGGCTTGTAGGATCTCACTGCCTTACCTTGCTACTATTTTCCATTATTCCTACAGGGGTTCTCCAGGATTGGCTCTTGGACCTGTATCCCTCTGTTTTGTTTAAAGTAGACCAGTGAGTTCAGCACTTCCTGAGGTTGCAGAAGGTAAGAGACAGGATCAGGGGAAAGAAAGATCCAGTGAGTCTGATGGTGTCAGCCTCAATTCTTTGGGAAAAAAGGATTTTAAAATTACCCCTATAACCAGGAAGAGTTAAACCAGGATTAAATCTGGTGAGGATTTGACCCTCCACCACTGTGACAGGAGTGTTTCTGCACAGAAGCAGCACAGCTGGGACACCCAGTAACATTTCCTTGCTTCGTCCCACCCTAAAACATGTTCTGCAGCGTGGTTTCCAAAGTTCTGGGGGTTGAGGGTGTGCGGGATACTCCTTCCAGAGCAGACATCTGCATAAATTGCCATAATAATGCCGTGAAGCAGTAGGAAAAGCAGTTTTTCCCTCCTACATTCTTTCTACCCCTGCTCATTCCCACTGCTTCTGATAATATAAAATGTACATATTCTCCCAGCTTATCCTTTAGTGGCCACAATCCAATAAACTCCTCAAGGTTTTCCCCTCCCGCTCTCCCCACAGCCCCCTTCTTGCCGCCAGCCTCCCAGAGACATTCCCACCTCTCACACGAGCCTGGGCTCTTTCCCTGCTGCAGGAAAGTGGACACGGGGGGAAAGGGGGATGAAGCCTCTTTGGGAAGCAGGAGAGGAGCTGGCGTGTTGCGAGGGAAGGATGTGGCTGCTCAGCTTCTGCCAAAAGTGGAACTTTAAAAAGCTGGGATGACGCTGACGCAGGAGCGGCGCAGGACACCGGCAACTGGTTCCCATCAAGAGAGGACTGGTTGCATCTGCAAGTATGATGAAGCCACCCTAACAGCAAGGTCTGGAAGGACTGGCTAGTGTGGTTTCTGAAATTCACATGGCAGCAGGAGACAAAACCCATTCTCCAGCCTTTATTCCTGCGGCTCGGGGCAACATAAACAATAATAAAGAGCAGGGATGACTAAAATAGGAAGGCTGGTTTTGCGGGCATGACAGGAGCAAAAATAGACATATTTTATAAATAAAGATGTCCTGGAAATCAGAGACTCCCAAGTTTCAGGCTCACCAGTTCAGCTGTTCTGGCTGGGGGTCTTCTCCACCAGTAGTGCTCAGGGGATTTGTGAAGGCATAAATGAGCAGTAATATAAGCACATGCATGAAATTCCCTTCGTGTAAACCAGCCCCATTAGTTGATCTACTTGTGGATGTCATTTTAACCCACAGGCTCTAGTTAAATTAGGGCTGGGGGTTTGCTCAGAATAGGTTAAATCCAAGTATTTTGAGGAGAGCTGGATGTGTATTTTCATTAAGCCCAAGACTGTAGAAGAAATCAAACTACACCAGTGTGACTTGAGAAAAGAAAGCTTTTGAGCTGACCTTCTTCCAGGAGAATGAATTCATGTCTTCAGAAGTGAGCAAGTCTCACTTCAGTGATCTTATCTCAGAAAAAAAAAAAGGCAATAATAAAATGAGAAGAGACGTGGAGGAGGGCAGTCAGGGCAGTGGAAGTGATGGGATAGATACCATATGAGGAGGAAAGACTAGAAAAACAAGGAGAGCCCAGTTTGGAAGAACAAAACCTTGGGGCAAGTAAAGACAGAGAAGTCTGAAGAGGTCAAGAGAGGTCTGGTATGGGCCTGGAATTCTTTTTCCCTTTTCTTCACAACACAAGAGCATGGACAGAAATGCTCAGGAGCTGAGTCTGAAGCAGACAAAAGGAAGTACTTTTTCACACAACACATAATTACATTGTGGAACTTATTGCCGCAGGATGTCACCGAGGCCAAAAGTATAAACGAATGAGAAAAAAAACAAAAGGGATTACACAAATTCATGCAACCTCCGGCTTAGGAAGTCCCTCAACTGCTGATTGCCAGGAGCTGGGAGGATATGCCGGAGGAAGGATCACTTTATACTCTCCCTCTTCCGATATCCCTTCCTAAGCATCTGCAGCTGGCCACGGCCAGGCCCCAGTTGTTGCCCAAGGTGGACGTTTATTCTGAGACAGTCTGACAATGTTTGTATCCTCCTGGGAACTCCCTTATGGATGGAGCCTTAGGGACCAGAGGCATCTCCTGGAGAGATGCAGGACTGACCCCTAATTTTGTTACCTCCGGCCCAATGCGGTCACAGCAAAGTGCGTCGTGGCCACTGTTTGCTGGTTTAGGCTGGTGTAATTGAGGCCAGATTGAGCCCTGGAACCTTCACAGAGACTCTTCCGCTTTCCCTGCCCCTGGGATTAAGCACTGAAATCTCTGTGCTAAAACCCTCTTTGAACGGGGATGGCAGATAATGCGCAAACTGATTAAAAAAAAAAACCCAGCACTGGGGAAAGTTAAATATTAAAGAGCCAAGGCCCAGTTTTAACTGCTGCTGCCGTCCCTCCTTCATCTCATGCCAACTGCCTCCAGGATACATGTGCTGACACTGAATTTCTACCTCACAAAAGCGGCCGCAGCATGGGCTTTAAAACTCAGCCCATTAATACTGGGATAGGAAGCAGAAAAATAGAACAAAGGCAGCGAGGGACTCCTCCGGTTCCCGCTCTGGCCATGCCCGATCCATCCCTGCAGCATCACAAGGCACGGTACCCCTGCCCCAGTGAGGCATTTTGCCCTTTTGGCTTCCCAAGATTAGTTGGTCTAAAATATTTTGCTGCCCGCTTTGCCCTGCTGTAACTAAACTATAATTTTCACTAGCGGAGAGGAGGGATTTGGGGGAAACATCTGGCCTCATTTCATCAGGATAACAGCTCCGTCTCTATTTATACACGCGCCGGGATCGTTGTGGCTCTCAGCTGTTCTTGTCCCGACAGCCCCTCTCAAGCTGCCGTGTCCTGCTCCGTTGGGGCAGGCAGCGGGTCGAGGCCAGCCTGCTGCCACGTGAAACAGGAACCAGGCCCAAAAATGTGGGCTTGTGAGAGCTTGTCCTCTCCACGCTTGGGGCTTGCTGTCTGCCGGGCTGGTGACAATGTGCCTTGATGGATGGTTGCTCCTGTCCTTCTGTCCTGCCGGAGAGAAAACAGGGAAAACCCATCTGACTGGACAGTTTGCTGGAACTGGATGATCTTTAAGGTCCTTTCTGACCCAAACCATCCTATGACGGGGAAAATGATTTTCTCAGTAATCCCAGAGACTTTGCTGGTCAGGGATCAGGCCTGCAATGAGTCAACCTCATTGGTCTGAATACGCCAACCTCAGTAGTCTGAATTTTTCTCCATAATCACAGTGTGGATTTTGGAGGAAAGCTCAGACCCAGCTGGCTCTGGCTTTTCTCAAAGGTGTTAGCAAATCAGCTGTGACCCTGCAGAGACACGGGAGGGTTGGGGACTCTGCTGGGGAAGGCAGCACGTCCTACTTAATTCACCACAGTGGGAAAAATCCGCTCTGCTGCCTCCACTCCAGTGCTCACAAGACATCACATCTCATCCAGCATGTTTAAAAAAACCCTCAAGTCAAATGGCCAAGTACCTGGAAAATTACCACATCGCACGTTCAGTGGCGCAAGTCACCCTCTAAAAGGAACACTCTTACCCTGAATGGTGATGGGGTGTGGGTAAGCATTAATCATCCCAAGCAAGTCTGTCCCACTGCCCTGTTTTTCCCTCCAACCGGCTGTTCCTCTGCTCCCATCCCGATCCACTTCGAGCCCTACGTGCCCCCAACACACAGCTATTTCAGCATCACTCCCCCTCCTCTTCTCAGCAGCTCTGGATTGTTCTTTAATTATTTTCTTACAGTCATGTAAAGGAGGAACCGCCCAGAGACACGGGGTTTTATAACCCGAATGAGACCAGCGTTTTCAGATGCTCCTATTGATTGTACTAAGGTTGCAAACTCCCTGGAGCAGGGTTGAATTTCACCCTGCATTTATACCCTCTGATGCGCTCCTGCCCCTCTGATATACTCCTTCGGAACACTGTTCTCAGCTGTGACCTGAGGTTGAGCAGATCAATATTTGTTTACTCAGCTTGGGTCTAATTTTCGTTCACACTGGGTAATCCAAGTCAACCCGAAAACAACAGATAGGGCCACTCCTGCCTATGGCATGAATCAGACAGAAATGTGGACCCTGCCTGAAACACCGGCCTTTCGGAGCAACTCGAGGCAGGAAATATGACTCAGTCTTGGGAGAACATCATCCAAATGGAAACCCTGGTGATGCTGTGGAGAGTTTGGGGTGAGGGGTGACCGACTGAGCCCTTGTGAGCTCTTCACTTCCATGACTTTTCTGGCTGAGAAACATTTTTTTCCTCATTTGAGTCACTCTTTTTGTGGCACATTGAGTATTTTTGCAGAATGTGTCAAAAGTGCACCAAACCGGCCGAGTTCTATGTAATTGCTGAGAAACGTTCTCTCAACCTAAGAGAATCTATTCAGAGGAGACTAAGGGAGCAGCCTGAGATAACAGCACCTTATCCTTCCAATGGCGTGTTCTTAGGGTGAAATGTGCCTTAATCCCTTTGTAAAAAGCAAATGTGAAGGCATATGCAGCACTAAATTTAACTTTTTTTTCCCGTCTCATGGGATTTGGGGAGGAGGGAAATGAAGAAAAGCTGGTGCTGGAATAGAAAGGTCTGATTTTGGATCTTTTCTTTGGAAACAAAGCTCGAGGAATGGCTGGATGTGGCCATGCCCGGGTACCTGAAGTCTGATCAAAGGCTCTCACAAGTCAGCACAGGACCCTTGTTAATAAGGTGGAGGTTCCTCTCTGTCTGCTGGAGCTGCTCAAATCCTCTTCCATGACAACACGTCCCCCCACCTTGCAGGTCAGGAACATCCAGACATAAAAAATCCTTCAGCCTGTGAAAAGCAGTCAGCTGGCTTTAAAGCCCAAATGTCTTTTTTTTTTTTAATTTCTCCTTTTAACAGTGGCTGCCTGTCTGCTGCTGCCCTCACTTTAAAACAAAACAACCAGCCTCCAGCAGCCTTCAGAACAGATCTGTAAAACTCTCCAACTGACTCTAACAAGCAAAGGCAAGATTGTGACAAACCTGCCAGCTTTCTCTTCAGGGGCTGGATCATCTTCAGGCAGCTCAGGACTGGCATTTAAAAATGTAGCCTTTGAACAGGTCCTTTTTTTGTGCTAAAGCCGGTCCCCGGGACACTGGGGAGGTGACGACAACAGATGCTGGGATGAGTCAGTGCAGAAAAGGTCGTGGGATGGACGTAGGGTCAGCGAAAGGCTGCAGTTACTGGACTGTAACTCAGCCAAAGAGGTTTGGGTTTTGTCTTTGAGCAAGAAATGAGGCCAGCCAGGAAGGAATGATTTATTTGTCCCTATTTATCTTGTCAGGCTCCCGGTTAGATGACTTGGCTTGAACTTTGAGCAAAGAGCAATCACTAGATTTATCCACACCTCTGGAATCACGGGCTTCTTCCTCTGGGCTGCCTGTATTACAGATGTTACCAACTTCCCTCTGCTGTATTTTTGTTCTCCCTTGCCCAAACAGATGGGTTCCCTTCCTTCACTATTGTGAGCAGAGGCAGATGCAAATGAATGGGCACTTGTGCTCTGTTGTGTGGTTACCTAGAGAGGCTGCTGTTTGCAAACAAAGGCTGTACCAGGACACAAATAACCCTGTTTGGTGTAGCCTGGAGATGGCTCTTCACTACAAATCCAGCCGTGGGGCTCTCCACGCTGCACTTCCATATTTACCATGGGATCAGTCACCAAACAGGAGTGGGCAAGAGCGCTGTGAGATGCTGACACTTCAGAAGAAAGGAGGAGCAAACTCCTCCTCTCCCCTCCCAGTCCAGCAACCTATTGTTCCTTGAGGTGTTTGAATAAATAGAGGAAAAACCCTGCTCTGGAGCTTGTAACAGCTCTCTCACACACACAAATATAGCATCCAGCCTTCTCCCCTGTCCTGTGGGCAGACCCTGACACATTCCCTTGCACCACAAACAGGAGCTGCTCGTGGTTTTACAGGGGCTGGATGCCCGCTTGGGGAATTTCCTCCTGGACCACACAAAAGTAGTTGCCTGGAGCTGCCAGCTGTCAAAGCCAAGTCCAGCCCTCCCTCCCACCAGGAGGGCACCTGCAAAGATGCTGGGTGGGAGATGCATCCCTGCTGCTCACCTGTGAACCTCCGGGAGCAGAGCCTGTCCCACAGGGTTGATGGCTGTGGTGGGTCCTGGTCCAGCAGCAGGCATCACGGTGACATGGACGAGATACTCAGTCCCTGTGAAAAACACAGAGATGATTAAAGCTTCCTGCCAGTGCTTGTAGTTGTTCAGGCTGTGTTTAAAAGAAGATGTAGGAATCCCAGAACAGAGCTGCACAAAAGAAAACTGAGTCTTAGAGCAGGAAGGGTGGAAAATGGCTGTGTGGTGCTTGTCACAGCAGCCCCTCAGCCCTAAGAGTGCAATCGAGATGTAGGATTGCGAGGAGGAGATTCAGGACAGGGGTACAGAGGCAGGCTGAAAATCACAGAAACATCTTGGGCGCTTGAGAAAAAGCACCTGAACAGCCACACCTCCACTGAACACAAGGATTTCGGCACATGACAACAGCCACAGTCAGAGCAGAGATGTAGCTTTGTGTTCCTGAGCAGCATTCTCTCCTGAGGAGAAGGCCTGGGCTCCCTTGGTTACCATGTGAGCCTCAGGTCTCACTCCTCAGGCCTTTGTTTTCCTGCCAGCGTCTCTGCAAGGATTTTGGTGCTCTCTCCCTCCAGGAGAGCTGGTACTGACCTACCTGGGGGTTTATTGCAAGAGATGAGCAGCAACATCCCTCCAGGAGGTACCTGCTGCTCATGCTGTGCCTACCTAGCATTTGGGGCATCAGATATTCTACCCCAGTCAGTTAAGAGTGTCCCAGGAAAAAACCACTGCCATGCTTTTCCAGGAATAAAGCAGGCATTTGGAGCACAGATGACAGCAGTGCTGTCCATACAGGAGGGGAGAGAGTCCTGAAGGTGTTGAGCAGACTGGAGCAACACCGGGCTGCTGCAGCACGGGGAGAAGACCAGCAGCATGGGAGGGTACCCTTTTCACAGTCCCTATTCTTCTCTTAATTACAAGCTTAAGTGATGGCTAATAAAGAAGATCCAAAACAAATAAATTGAGCTGCTGCTGTAATTAAGTGGCTTTTGCTGCATGCAGTGAACCAGACCCATCTGTGTGGTAGCTCAGCAGAAGCCAGGAGGGTTCCGCAAGGGATTCATTTCAATTGCATCTGAACTGCTTCAAGGTGGAGCTGCCGATCCTGTTTCCTACACTGCCAGCCAAGAAACACCAGCCTGTCCCCCAGACAGCCATCCTGGGCAGGGGCACAGTCATTCACAGACATTTAACTTGGTTTCATCTGCCTTCATGGCAGGTACTTTCAGGGAGACCTTCCTTGCTTGTGGGAGGGAAGCTGGAAGCTGGTGGGAAGCAGCATTTGTTTCTGTGGGCAGAAAGTACCACAGCAATGACACTTGATGGGGGTGCCCCTGGTTTTTAATCAGGGCTGTACAGCAGAGACGAGAAGCAATTACTGCTGGCCGTTTGTGTGTTTGATGGATGAAATGAGCTGACAGGCTCCCTGTGGCAAAGTGCAGCACAAGGCTTCTCAAGTTGTCCACTCCAGCTCCCAGGTAGGGGCTGACGCCTGGCAAGGGCAGATGTGAAGGACAGCGTGGCAGAGAGAGCCCACACCCTGCAGATGTACAGCCTGAATTCCAGGAGCCTGAGCTCCCAAAACACAGCTAATGCTCCCACCAGCCCCCACCATCCAGATGTGCAGTGCTCAATCCTCTCTGCAGGTACAGCCCGAAATGTTTAGGGCTTCTATGCATGAGTGCACATTTTTGCCTGATAAACACTGAGCATCCGGGAGCTGCATCGAATATTTTTCCTCCCACCTCTGTATTTTCCATGGGAGTGTAGTCTCAGCACTTCTATGACCACAGATGATATTTTAAAATCCACTTGTCCCAGAGAAGAGTCAGTTCATGGTCCTTTCGCAGGATTCCAATCCAAGTTGTGCATGATATCTAGTACCAACCTGGTATATCTAAAAATGGTGCCAGGACTCAGCCTGAGCCTGCTCCCTTCTCTGTCACATCACCACAGGCACCAGGGCTAGTGGTTGTGACCCTGGTAAGAAAGGCACTCTCTCCCTAAGCTCCTAAAACACCACCTGTTGGAGCTAATCCTAGGAGGAAAAAGGGGACACACGGAAAATCCCACATCCATTCAGCAGCAGTGCATCCCTCACTGTGGCACATCAGCTGGAGCCCTGATCGGGGTGCAGATCCTGTCTCTCAGTCCCACTGCTGTTACTTTGCTTTTAGAGCTCTTGCAGGGTTTTAGGAGAGGAAGTCACCTCTCCTCCTGACCCCGAGTGCCAGACAAACGGGTGGTCACATGCAGACACGCTGCTTCGCTTGCAGATAAGGACACACAGGTGGTGTGATCACCGCTGACAGCCGGGAGCTGCCTCCAGCACAATCAGCCAGCCAAGTCCTCCCCACACCAAGGAACAGCCTGGCATGGCACAGGCTGGACACAGCCACACCCAGCCCTGGCCCTGGGTCTCTGTCAGGCAGCTGCTGTGGGGAGCAGTAACTGCTGCGTGTGCTCTGGGGTTCCTCTTACGGTCACAGCTCTAACAAATAGCCATGCTGATTTCTCCACCCCCAATTTTTTTGTCTCATCGTCCCTCCCCCACATACATTCCCATCCGCCTTCTGGACAGAGAGTTATTATAAGATGTTTCAGCCCAAGAAGCACATTATTTTCTCTGAAAATAGTTTCCTCCAAAAATCACTCACAAACGGCAGCATGGCATTGGAGTGCGAGATCCCCCGAGGGGAAGGGACAAGCTGTGGTTAAACTACGGGGTGGAGAGTCAGCAGGTCAGGGTTCTCATCCCCTGGCTCTGCGAGCTCTGACTCAGCCCATGGCCCCTGAATGTTTGGTTTCTCCATCGGGAAAACCGATGTGATGACACACTGCCATGGCAGCACTCAGCCCTTTTTTGCTGCTGGGAACCACCAGAACCACCAGAGGCTTCTGCAAAGGCACATTCTCTCACTAAAAAAAAAAAAAAAAAAAATCAAGCCTTTGGAATCCAAAATGCCTCTCTGCAAAGTTTTCAACTGGCATGGTTCACTGAAGCTGCAAAGATCTACTAGATACTCTAAATATTTATCCACCATTTCCATATTTACCGAGTATTGGAAGTGCCAGTCAGTGCTCAATGCCCAGTCCCCTGGGGATGCACAGCCGTGCCCTGGGATGCTGTGCTGGGAGCAGGACTCTGAGGAGCTGCAGTGACCCTATTGCCTCCAGGGCATCCTTTCTTTTTTCCCGTCTTCTTTTCCCCGTCATTCATCCCTCCCCTTCAGCACCCTCTGGCTCCCCGAGGTGTGCCTGCAGCTCAGCCCCACAGCAGGGCTTCCTCTGCCTTCCCCCCAAGCCCAGCACCGAAGATCTTTGCTCCCACACCACCATGCTGGAGTACTCCAGAGATACTCCTCGGCTTTAGCTGTCAGACCTTTATGAAACACTGCCTTGGCAAGAGGATGGTGGAGTTTTCCCTGCTGTGGGCTCTGGTGTTCATCCTGGGACAAGCCTCCTGAACAGGAGATCCTCAAGGCTGCCAAACTGGCAAAGCTTCTGGTCATGTGGGATGCCCCATGCAGCAGCCCCACAATGATCACTGCAAAGGCTCGTGGCATTTATTGGATCACTGAGAATAATCCCATACCCTTGCACTGGGGAAGGAAATCAGGTTGTGTTTCTCAAGGGAGCTTGTACCTGCCCTGCCTGGCTCCAGGATTTGCTGCTCCTCTGCTCCCCTCTTTCAGCTCCAATCATCTCCCTCTCCAGAACCCCCATCACTTTGGATCTCTCCTTGTCCCCTCTATGAACACTGACAGGGTAGTGGCCACCAGCTTCACACACCAGAGAAAGCTCTGCTCTGGGAATTCTATAGTGCCTCCAGCCCCCTGTCCAAACCCTCTGCCCTGTCCATTTGCCCTGAAACCCTCCTTAACATAAGAACCTGCTTATTTTTTATAGTATTTGGGCAACACCTTATAACAGCATAAGCCCTGCTTTCCAGTCAGCCCCTTTAAATGCTGCATTAGCAAGAAAAAGTTACCTCTGTTCACTGATACCTCTCCAGGCTCTTACCAAGGAGAAGAGAGAGTCTTTGACTCCCTTTAACAAGTATGGACACCAAAATGACACAGGTGACTTGGCCAAGATCTTCAGGAGGAGAAGCAGCAGCAGAGCTGGAAGATGTTGCAAGTCCCATCCCAGTGAACTTTCCTAAGAACAGGACAGAAACAAAAGGTATGTGCATGTTGCAAGAGGTGTAGAAGACTGAAGAAAAGAGGAAGGTTAAATCCAGGATGCAAGGCAGTGTGATGTTCAGGTCTCCCTCCTCTCCCACATGTCACTTCCAGTGTCTGCCAGCCCATCCCAGCCTACACCCCCACCACGGTGGAGTGTTCAGGATCTACTTGCCACGTCCTTCAAAAAGCAGAGCTCTAAAAAAGTGAGTTTTTAATTTTTCCCAAGTATTTGCACAGGGGAAAGGGGATACCAAGCTTAAAATCCACAAGGCCTCGTGTACCTGCACCCGGGAGCTAAAACTCCACATGAGTCTCCTGCAATGATCCAAGACTAAAAGAAAAAACATCCCAAATGGAAGCATAGCACAAAACTGCCCCAGCACTGCTGCTCCTCAATGCTTGCTGCCCATTTCCCGCCGCCTCCCATGGGACAACATCCCCTGTAGTGGGAACAACATGTGGAAAATCTGCCAGGCCTCAAGTACCTGCACTAAGGAGCTAAAATCCGCGGAAGTCTCCTGTAAAGATCCACCCAGGCTGGAAGAACAAATGCCTTTCCATGCCTGGGCGATGCTTGCGTGGTCCTTCCCGCACCAAGCCCTTCATGCTGAGCCCTCTCCTTTGGTGTTCCAGTCCGGGAGCGGTGTCTCTTGTGCCTTGATCTCCTCCAGAGGGGTGAAAATGTCACTTTTCCTCAGCGCAACCACACCGGTGCTCCCGAAGAAGAGAAATCCCTACCTAGTGAAGCAGAGCTGTTGCTGGGCTGTTGCTGCCATCTTCTGCCCACCTGGAACTTCGCTGCTCGCAAAGTGCAGTTCGTGCTGCGGCTGGTGCCTCGGCCCATGCCAGGGGAAAGGCGGCAGGGAAAATGCAGGAATACAGGAGTTTGGGAACGGGCTGGGGGTCGCTCATCGGTCGGGGTGGGGGGAGATCCAGGTGTGTGCCACGCAGGTTGCCCCCTTAAAGCACCGCGGTTGGGGATGCGGATGAGGGATGCCGAGCTCTGCTGATAGAGAAGGCGCGGGCTCTGCCAGAGGAGCCACATCCAGGAGAGGAAGGGGGTAAATGCACTCAGTTAATGCAATTAATGCTAAGTGGACTGTTACTAGACACAGCGTGAGCCGTTCACGGCTCTTCCTGAAAACACAGGGAAATCAAATGTTTAATTCAGAGGGAACAGCAGGGCTGCGCGATTTCTCTCCTGACGCCCATCTAATAAGGGGTTTTTTGGCAGGGAAGCAGAGTGAGTGGTGTGACTGGCACTACAGCTGTGGCGGCAGAGCGTGTCGCTGATCAGAAGGTGAGGATACAGAGCCATTGTTTTCCAAAACTGCAAGGACTTTTGTCTTTGTTCCGGGCTTTAGTTCTGCCTGCACCGCTGCCTCACCACCCTCAGATTACTTTTTTCCCCTTACCATGTCATTCTTGGCAGAGTGGGATGCTTGGGGGAAGCTTTTCCAAACAGCGGGCTGTTAGAAGATGTAAAAAAAAAAACTAAAACAAACTTTTTCAGATACCAAGCCGCACCATGGGTTCAGCCCAACAGATCTTTGGCCCCATCCTTCCTTGGGATTACTTGTCACAGGTTTTTAAGCAAATCCCTGCAGGTGCTGTATGAGGACAAGGTGCAATTTCCAACCCCCTGTGGCACAGTCTCGCTGGTTCCTGGCCACGGGACATGGACTCCACCAGGGTAAACAGCAGCAGCAGCTGCTCAGGGGGCAGCACATGAAGCATAACCCTACACCTGGCTATTTCAGCTGTCAAAAATTTGTCAAAAAACCTGGCACCTTGTCTCTTTGGCACGTATCTGTACAAGCTGAGGTGATCATTTCAGGTTTGCACCTTGATTTTCCCTCCCTCTCAGCAGGGGAAAGCATGCAGGTCCCACGGAGGTGAGGACTGCACAGCATCCAGGTGGGATGTAGCCAGTGAGAGCTTCAGTCAGGAGCCCTGACCTGCTGAATTTCAACAGTCTGAAGGCGTCAGGGGCTGCAGGAAAGGCAGCTCTTACAGCTAAACCCACACAGACACAGTGCAAACTTTAGAACTCTTCGACACCAACTTTCTACACAGAATTTGACGTTCCTGGCGAACCTGTTCAGTGCTGAGACACCCCAGGCCACGTGCAGGGGTGAGTAAATTCCCCACTCCCCTCAGTGGGAAGCACCTGAGCAGGCCCTGTCACAGAGCTGTCTCAGCACAGAGGAGCTCGGTGTGTCCCTGCTGGGCTCCAGGGCAGCAGCTCTGGCTGTGAGCAGCAGTGTCTGTGCCACTCAGCCTGCACCAGGGAGTCATGGTGGGGCTGGCTGTCCAGCTCCTGCAATTTCCAGACGCAGCTGCCAGCTAAAATGCCAAGTTCTGCCCTCCTCTGAAACATGGAAACATTCCCAGACAAAGCCACTGAAATGAAGCAATGTCCTGAGGTTCACACAGAGAGTAGCAGAGGAAGGGCCAGGCTGCAGGAATCGTTCCTGAACCTTGCTCCATGCCACCCTCCTCCTGCTGCTCCACAGCAGAGGCAATTACATGGGCTGTCTGAATGGTACAGGAGTGACATTTTCAACACAGCCTGGAGTTAATGTACTCCTGCTTGTAAAGTCAGCAGCAAACACAGGTCCTTGCTTAGCAGAACGTTCCACTTCACTACATCAGAGCTTTGTGCTGGGGCAGAGGGAAAGGGATGGGACCCCTTTCTGTAGAGCTCCTCCTTGGATGGCAGTACCCAGCACATCCCTGGTGGCAGGGGGTTCCCATGGCCTGGAAACACTGGACCTTTCAGAAATTAATGACACATTTTTTCCGCTGTGCCATGCACAAACCGCAGCACGAACTGCAGCTGGAGCAGAGGGGAGCTGGAATGCTCACAGCAGCAGGGCAGTTGGCATGGCCACCGAGGCCATCAGTGGGGACAGAAGCACAGAAAGGCTTGGGTTGGAAGGCACCTTAAGGCTCATCTCATTCCAACCTCCTGCCATGGGCAGGGACACCTCCCACTGTCCCAGGCTGCTCCAAGCCCCGTCCAACCTGGCCTGGGACACTCCCAGGGATGCGGCAGCCACAGCTTCTCTGGGCACCCTGTTCCAGGGTTTCACCACCTTCACAGTAAAGAATTTTTTCCCATTATCCCATCTAAGCATCTTCAAGGAAGCTCTGGAAAGTTGCACTGGGGTAAAAGCCCTCCTCAGCATGTAGGTCATGCCTCAAGACTCCGTGCAGGACCTCCAGTGGATCTGCCTTTTTCCCTCACTCTCCTTGCAGGTTCCTGTGGGAGGGCAGGATTGTGAGAGTGCATTTTGCAAGAAGAAAAATCCTCCTCTTCCCCCTAATCTGCTGCTTCTGAAGAACCTTTGGTGCCATGGGAGCACTCCGAGTCCCTACCAGCAGGATGTTTTTTACAGTTTTTCCTTTATCTTCTCCATTCCCCAGTAATACCCATCCCTGTGTTGGCGCACTCTCCAAACTAGAAGGGGTAAGCATGGGGAAGACTCCTCACAATTATTCTAGCAAATCTCTTTATTTTTTGTGGTAGAAACAGAGTTTTGTGAGCAGCTAGGCCCTTGGCACAGGAACTCCAGAGTCCTGGTTCTCTAAGAAACAAAAACATTAAATCAAGGAATCCCATTTTCCCCTCACCCTCTTAAATCTTCTTTCATTGGGTTGGAGGCAGGGAGTCATTAACTCCTGGATGGGTGCAGAAAGGCCAGAATTGTGATGTGCTTCGTGGCAATATCATAAAAACCCACTCATTCCCATACCAAAGGGCTTGTGTTCTTAAAGAATAACGTGTTGGGATAATGCTTTAGAAGTGGATTAGTGGATCTTGATGCTCCTTTATTTGCATTTCCCCCCTGGAGCATGTTTGAAGGCATTCAAATCATTTTTTTACTTATTCAATGGTATTTTAATCCTTAAGTCATGGCTCAGCTCCACAGAAATATTTACATAGCCACCATCCAGCACACTCAAGGATGTAGAGCAGAGGAATACCCAGGAGCTGGTCTGGTCCTGCATTATTTCAAGCCCAGTGGTGCATCCCAGGAGTGGAAAGCCCAGACTCAGGTGCAGACCTCTTCCATGCATCATTCTGCCCCTTCCTTCCCTGCAAAGCCCCATGGCCATCATCATAAACACCTGTGACTGAGTTTGCAGCTAAATGAAGCCTTCAACCACCTGCTCCAGCACAAGGCCACAGGTAAGGTCATCATCTCCAGGTGTACGCTGGCCTCTTGCCCTGCTTATCCAACCCCATCAGCAGGCTGGGGGCCATTTCCCCCCCTGAAAACACCTAATTCTGCGTGTGGGCTGCAGTCACTGGTTATGGGAGCAGGGCATCGTGGCTCACTTCCAGCTGCTTCTCACAGTGTGAGCTGTCCAAAGAGCAGCTGAGCTTATGAGGGTCCCACTGGTGCCCATTTGGGAGCCACTGCCATGGCGGGGGTGAAGCACAGGGTGCCCAGAGGAGCTGTGGCTGCCCCTGGATCCCTGGAAGTGTCCAAGGCCAGGCTGGACAGGGGTTGGAGCAGCCTGGGATAGTGGAAGGTGTCCCTGCCCATGGCAGGGGGTGGAACAGGATGGGCTTTAAGGTGCCTTCCAGCCCAAACCACTGTGATTCTGTATCAGAGCAGTGCCCCAGCAGCAGTGCACCGATCAGCAGCTGGACAGAAAGGTCTGAGCTGAAATGGGGACCAAACAGGCAGGGTACAGGTTTGTGTGTTTTGATCAGGGAATGAACTCCATCCACCACCAGCCAGGAAGGGACACTGGTTTCCTGCTTTCCCTCCATTTAGCCTGCCACATTCCCAGGCATTTCTGCCCGGGGAGAATGAATGTGCTGGTGACCCTGCCTCGGCCCAGCTGGGTCCCAGGAGGGGCCATTACAGACACCGTTACCTTTGTGAGAGCCACTGCCAACAAAGGGACTCTGAGATGCCACTAACGAGCTGGCTGTTGCTCTCTGAAGCCTAACGAGAGAAACCTGAGCTACAGCGGGCTGTGGAGCCACAACACTCAAACCATTTCATCTGTCAGTGCTTCAATTTGTCTGTGCTGAGCCCTGCTGTTCCAGCACCGCACTGGCTCTGGCTCCACGAGCCGCTTCAGCACTGCAGTACCCCTCCTGGCTTCCTTCTGCAGCAGCAACTCCAGCCCTGCTAGCCAGTGCCTGAGACCCTGGAGGAAGTTCTTTAACTCCCATCCATCCCTTAAAAGCTTTGCAAATTCATCACATCACGCACAGCTTCTCATTGCAGAAGAAAAGATGTGGGTGTTTAGCTTATTTCACCGGTAATAGCAGAAAATGGCCTATTGCAGCAAAGAATTTGTCCAAATAAGCTGTGAGCCATAGCCTTCCTGCAGATAACATCCAGCTCATTTTAGTGCCCTGGAAGCACTCTACAGGTGTCTGCTATTGAAGCATCATTGTACTTCAGATAAATGTGCTGCTTAAAGGTAGCTGTCAGCACAGACTGCTGAATAATGCCTTCATTTTATACACTCTGGCTGTTCCCCAAGTTATTGGCAACACCTGAAGTTGGTAGCCTAACAGAAGAAAAATAGTCAGTGTGATGGTGGAAGAGCAGGACCCCGACCCTGTGGCACCCACTGAGCTCCCAGCAGGGTTTAAGGGCTCCAATAGGTTACAGCCATGTTGCTGCATTTATCAGTTGTCAGTCATCACCCTTCCATCAATTTGCTCTGGTAGAATTATGTCCCTGGTGTGCTCAGGTCGCACCACTGGAGGTGCCACGTTGTAGTTCCACGCTGTACATACAGAAATCCTAAAGGAGCAGATTTTAAGCCAACCTAACAGCATATATTCTCATTCAGTGTTGCAGTTACATGTACTTATCACTGAATGCTGCTTCCCTCTGCCATGTTTTCTTTTGTTCTTCCCTTACTCACATAAAAGAATCCTTAAGCCTTGAGAGACTACTAAATGTTGTAGCCTTACCCCTCCAAGGACAGAGGAGCCTTTCTAAGGCTCCCGTTCCCCTTTCACACGTATTTATTTAAATTAAAATAATAAGCACCTTTATTGGCTCATAACTCTCAATTATTTTTCAGGTTTTAGCCCTTACTTTTTAATCTGATCTGTAACTTCAATAAGAATTTTAGTTTAGCTCTTTCTTCAGCAGCCAGCCCTACAGCACAGCTGCCTTTTGCCTCTCTACCTCTCCACAAGCCCTTGCTGTGCCTCTGGTGCATCCCCACCCACGGCTGGGGCTCTATATAAGCTCAGCCTGGGGGCTTTTCTTCTTTCTAAGCCAGGAGTAGAAGCGCTGATCTCTAGATCAGCTCAGCACTGTCAGCCTGGCCTTACACCCTGCTGCCCCGGGCCTGGCCAAGCATGTTTGATCTGGGTGCTCTCCCTGGACCTGACTGCAGCCTGGGGACTGCCTTACCACCTGGACTCAAGGCCTGTTTCATCCCTGCAGAGGTGCCTGATGCCTGGACTCTCAGGGGCTTTCAGCACTCTCTCCTCCAGCTCCGAGAGGAGGTAAAACCTTGGCTACTTATTTTATATTCTAATGTTAGCAGTTTACCATAATTTGTTGCTCTTGCTGAATATTTTCCTCTGTCCAGGTGGCTCCTGGGTGGTATCTTTCCTTGGAGCAGTGCCGTTTGTCCCAGCAGGGGCTGTGGTAGAGCTGGGTGTTTTCGGGGTCTGATGCTGCTCTTCAGCCCCACCTGGATGGCAGGAGGCACCCCTGGGATCTGTTCCCCCTCTGAGCTGCTGTAGCTGAGCCCTGGCACCCTGCGTGGGAGCTCCTGGGTGCTGTGGGAAGGCTGTGCCTCCCACCCAGGCCTCCTTGAGCCGAGTCTAGGGGCTCAGTCAGCTGCTCGGGGGCACTGCTGGGTGTCTGCTCCTGCTTGCTGAGCAGTTTGGTGTTGCCTCCTCCTGAGCAGCTGCTCCTCAGCCTCAAGCTGGGGTCCCCAAGCAATTTTGGCATTGTTGGTTGGGGTGTTTCACACCCCTGCTAGGCAGGGTTTAAGTCAGGGGGAGAAAATTGTGACTACCCACAGGGTGTTGCCTTTTTCAGCAACTGTGAAGGATTTCTTTAGTTCCTCAAAATGTCTGGAGTTTTAGTACTTACAATCAGCAAAAATTGGAGTGGAATATCAACGGAGCACAGCTTTCAGAAACTCATTTTCTTTTTCCTTTCAAACTGACAATAGGATTTTAAGAAAAACTTTGAATAATGGATATACTTTTGAATAATGGATGTTTCACAGCCAAAGTCCCTTGACTTTTCTTTCTGTGCCTGAATGAGAAGCCTTTTAATTGCACAACACGTGGCGAGGAGGTACAAAACGCTTTGTGTCTTGTGCTGCTGATTAACTGATGCATATACTCCCATTAAACATTCAGAGAGGGCTAAGTGTATCCCAGCCCGAAGCTGTGTGCTATGCACGTTGGGTTTTTATCAGCAGAGACTCTGCCATGAGATGTTTTGTGATTTTCCTTGTCTCTGCCATGGCTGCTCATAATTTTCCTGTTTTGTGTGTGTGCTTTGGATCTTTTTTGCTTCTGGGGAGGCATTCTTCCACCTGGAGAGCTTGAACCTTGTGCTCTGGGCTCGTGCAATGGGCTGAGAGGTCACCTTGTGAAGTGGAGGAGACTCCAGCCCCCTGGAAATTACTGGTGTGGGATGCAGGCAGGGGAATTAGCAGGAGCAGCAGTGGTCTGGGTCTTCCTCGCTCTCATTCCATCATGTTGCTGTCTGTCCTTGGAGCTGGCTCTTCTCCAAGGCAATTCAGCTTTCATGAAAGTTTAACTCTGCTGCAGAAGGGAAGAGACAAGTTGCCGTGCCCCTGAAAAATGAAAAGGGTGGTTTGGGGTCAAGTTTTTTCATTTGTCCTCAGTTTCCCCAGTTCTTGGTGCAGTGCCCAGCACTTTGAGTGAGCCCAGATGGGCTCAGCAGGGTGAAACCCAGCTGTGTCAGTACTTCTCTAACTTTTGTCTGCACAAACCCCCCCCCAACAAACCCCAAATCTTAAACCAAGAGGCTACGAGCCCATCAGCTCCCCAGCTTTCTTTCCAAGCCCAAACCCAGGCTGAGGACCAAGCCTCAGTGAATAAATGCTGCTGGAGCCTGGCTCTGTCCTGCTCCCAGCCCTCTCTCTGTGCTCTGGCTGTGAGGGACTGGAGCTCAGTTTACAGACGGAAATCTCTGAGTCTGGACTATTTTAAGTCTCGGCATTACCCCCCAGAAGACCCAGGGAGGCAGCCTGGGGTGGCACAGGGGGTCCTGTGGGCTCCCTGCTCTCAGGAGTTTCTCTGTCACTGAGAGGTTTTTGTGATCCTTGCCTCTGCCAGCTGTGGGAGGCTGCCGGCTGCATTTCTGCCTTTAAACAGAGCTTGTTCTCTCTCAATTTTGCAGCTTCTCGCCTTAGAGTACAACTGCAATTTAGCTTTATTTCACAAAATTTGACATGAGTGGAGACGGTGATTTACCGGCCTTGGAGGACACGGTACGTGTAACCGTGGAGGGCGTAAGTGGCTTTTCATGGCACAGGAGCCATAAATTGAGATGAAAAAAAATGAGGGGAACGTTCCCGCCCAACTTTACAAGGCGGCAGCAGGAGCAGGACACAGCCGAGCGATCTGTAGCTGTCACAGCTCTTTATTGCCCCTGATTGCCTGTAATAAAGCTCCTCCGCGGCTCACACAGGAAGGGGACCGGCATTCCGCTGTCTGACGAGACACAAGGTGGCAATGTTTTCAAAAGGACACCCTGGAACTTCTCGGGGCTGAAGATCTCCAGCTTTCCTCGCTCTGGCACTTGGTGGAGACCTTGGGAAAGGGTCTGTGTCTGGCTGGCTCCCTCCAGGGCCACCAGCAAGGAGCCCGAGGGTGGGTGGCAGGAGGTGGCATCTCGGAGGGCAGCAGCTGGAGGAGGGCTGGAGTAGCCCTGGCCTCGTGTTCCGACCCCGAGCTGGGCATCCCTGCCCTGCTCCCTCATGGCACAGACACCGGGAGGTGTCTTCTGGCTTCCCGGTGCTTCTTCTGTTCTGACATCTGCATCCCCTCTTTGCCTTCTGTGCCCTCCAGAATCACACACCCAGATCCAGAGGGACGTTTCAGAGCAAGGAGATTCTGGACAAGGAATAACAACCTTAAACCTTCTCTTGGCTTTTTGGTTCTTTTTTTTGTTTTGTTTCGGTTTGGTTTTTTTTGTTTTTTTACTTAATGCCACAAGAAAAGCTGCAGGATTTGTCTCACTTAAAAATTAATTTCCCGTGCTTGAGCAGGGGGTGGTGTGGGGCAGGCAGAAGAATTACCTCTGCTTGGTTTTTTTTTGTGTTTGCCTGACAGAAGTTTCCGGGTCCCTTGTTTTTACGTGTTAATTCTCAGCCTAAAGGTTGTAAGGCATTGCAGTGTGGCAGGAGAAGGGGTGGTGTGACAGTCTCCAAGCTGCCTGCTCTCGTTTTATCCGCAAATGGCTGCATTTGCAATGTGTAATGATCTCTGCGAGGCAGTTAGAAGCGAGATAAACATCAATTTTATGGCTGGGAAAACATGAGGGGTGTTGCACAGGAAAACGAGAGGACCTGCATACTGAAAACTCTCCTCGCTGCTGCTGGGTTTAGCTCCTGTCTCTCCACGGGCCCCTGGGCATCCCAAACCCTTCCCGGGGTGGCTCCAGGCAGGGGAGATGCTGCAGGAGATGCTGTGATGGGATGCAGGAGCTGCTCAGCTTCTCCTTTAGGGGTGGGGGATGCAGGTAGCCAGGATTTAATATTCACTAATAATTCACTCACTCCAGCGTTAGGGAGGGGTGGCTGAAGTGGGAATGAAGCAAGGCCAAGATCTTCTTCAACTGTGACCTAGGCCTTCTGCACGAGCTCCTGTTCCCAAGCAAATCCCTTCCAAAGGAAGTTTTTTGGGATTTGCTTGGGAACAGGAGCTCGTGCAGAAGGCCTGCATGCAAACTGGGGATGTGTTTTGCTTTTCACAAATAACAGCTTTTTGCAGCTCTGTTTCCTCACCAGACACAGCGCAGGGTACAAAACGCTTTTTCTAATACTCCGAATGCCTCTGGAATGCAATTAATATTCTTGCCCAAGTCTCCAAAAATTAATAGGCGTGTCTGGAAGCTGCTGAACACGGCAGGGAGGGTGGTGGGGAGGGACAGCTCAGTCCACCCGAGCTGGGAACGACCTCACGTGGGGAAGGAAGGTGCAGAACCATCCCTCCAACCATTTCCTGGGAAGCTCCGAGTGCCACCCCCGGCTGGAGCAGGGGCTCTCACAGCTCCTTCCCTTTGAGCCTGGGAGGGGTGATCAAGCTAATTATTAATTAGCTGCCATTGAGCCTGATTGGAGATGAGGGTTCTCCCTGCGTGGTGCAGGTGCTCAGCCTGTCTGGGAACCCAAGGTGGGTTTTGTTTTCTTGCTCTGTGTGACACAAAATAGGCTGTCAAGTGTCTCAGAAGCTGGCAGCACGTCCAGGGCTGGCGTTTTTGCTGTGTGGAATATTTAAGATGAGTTCTCACATTTTATGTAGCTCATTTGCTACTTGCATTTCTGCCCTGCGTGATGCTCAAGACATCTCCACCAAAAAAAAAGTGTTTGTTTGTTTACATATATATTTTTCACATTTATAGGGGGCTGAAGCTCAGAGATTAACAACGCTTGCTATGAGTTCTGCTTAAACAAAAATAAACCTCTTCTCAGAACCGAGTAGAAACAGCATAAATCACCTCAAAATAGCTGCAGGTACTGAAGCCACCTGAATTTCCACTCTTAGGTCATGAAGGTTTCAGATGAGGTTGGGTTTTGGAGTGGGGGTCTGACCTGAGAGCCAGGGGCTGTCTGTGATCAGGGCCCCGAGGAGCTGCACAAACACACCCTGGGCACCAAGAAAGATGTTTTCCTGCCTGATCTTGTTACGGTAACAACAGCGGTGAAATCTTTTAAAGCCGAGAAATGTGATGTTTTAGTGAGATAGCGGTGTCCCCTCAGCTCTGTGACAAATGCTGCCTGCAGCACATGCTGCCTGCATGGCAATGGTCCTGTAAAGCTCCATGGCAGTCCTGGGGCACGGGGCTTGTGTGTCCAGGAGAGCTATGACTCCTTTAAAATAGCAATTTCTTGGCTAGATGTGATGATGTGAAAAGGTTATCCTTTCCTTCCCGTCTTCCTAGCCCATCTGAGCCTTTTATCACTGTTTTTTCTTCTGTCATTTTCATTCCCCTGCTCAAATTTCCTCAGCTCTTTCTTTTTCCAACACACTCTCCTGCTTTTGCCTTAAAGGTGGTGTTCCCCTGTCCATTTTAAACCACTTCTGCTCAAAGCTTTATGTTGCTGGTAGAGTTTCTTACCTCTTCCTCCCTAGCAAGAACAGGAGCGGAATTTCCACACATCTCAAACACCAGCATCACAAGTTGCAGCTGTTTTTATGCAAGACAAGCTCCCAAACCTTCCTTGTAATCCAAACCTCCCAGGTTAGGCTGGCAACAGCAGCCTGAGGATCACGGGGCTGGAGTAGTTTGGGTTGGAAAGGACTTTTAAAGGTCATCGAGTCCAACTCCCCCTGCAGTGAGCAGGGACATCTTCAACCACATCAGGGTGCTCAGAGCCCTGTCCAACCTGACATTCAACACTTCCAGGGATGGGGAATCCATGGGCAGCCTGTGCCAGGGCCTCAGCACCCTCACTGTGAAAAACTTCTTCCTTGTATCTAATTTAAATTGACTCCCCTTTTCAGCATCTTTATGTGATGCTGGTTGAGCCCTGCAGGCTCCCAGTATAGATTTGTGTTGTTGCTGGAAAACAGGTTGGAAACATCCAGCAGTCACCTGTTGGCTAGAAACCTAAAATTATTAGCCAGAAACTAAGTGGAATTATGTTATTTGTATTTACAAAATATCGTATCAATTTGTGCATTTTTAAAGTGTGATTCTCATGGTTTCTAGGGATCCTGTCTTGCTTCCCCTGAGACCTGATCTGCCCATAACATTCCCCCGAGACCTGATCTGTCCTTTTACTCCACAACCTCCCAAAGTTTTGAAGGGCAGCTGTGAAATGAAGAGGAGATGCTTAATTTCATTCTGCTGCAGCAGCTCAGCAGCACGAAGGCAGCGCTGCCCTGGTTTGTGTTTCTCCCAGCCGGATTTCTGTACGGCTGAGTGCTAAGGATATTTTTTTTTACTTGAAATCTTGAATTCTGCAGAGACCGAGCACTTATTCCTTAGGATCACCAGGGAAAATTTCTTACTCTCCCAGCAGGGTGGAAATTTCAAGGTCTGGAGCTATAATGTATTTAGTCTTTCAACATCGTTAAAGGAGGGGGTTTCTGACAGTGCCACCATGATGCAAAGCAAACTCTCCTGCCGTGAATCCCAAATCAGTCCGTGCTGTGGTGTTACAGTGCAGCTAATTTGGAGGCTCTGGGAAAGGGGGAGAAGGTGACACATCACTAAACTGCTGGGTGGCAGGTGATGGACCTGATATCTAGCTTTTAATGTGGTTGTCTATGGTATCATTTGCCTTAATTTGCTCATTTTCTCAGTTTTTAAGGTGCCTGGGGGAGTTCAGGGTAGGGTCTCCAGGCAGGAATCCCTGGTCACTTAGAGAACAAGGCCCTTACAGTGCTGTAATGACTGAGATGAGGCAGTGCTGGGGTGGAGCCCAGCTCCACCCTGCCCAAATTCTGCCCTGGGCAGTACATGGTGGGATGGACATTATCTGTTTGACCTGTGGCTGGGTCTGAGTTAAACCAATCAGGTTTTATTAATTATTGTTCTTTAGGAAGTGTGAGGATGTCTAGAGGAAGACACTTCATAGAACCCTGGGATGGTTGGAAGGGACCTTAAAGAACATCTTGTTCCACCCCTGCCATGGGCAGGGACACCTCCCACTGTCCCAGGCTGCTCCAAGCCCTGTCCAACCTGGCCTCGGACACTTCCAGGGATCCAGGGGCAGCCACAGCTTCTCTGGGCACCCTGTGCCAGGGCCTCCCCACCCTCACAGGGAACAATTCCCTCCCAACACCTAATCTAAACCTCTGCTCTTACAGCTTAAAGCTGTTCACCTTTGTCCTATCACTATCAGCCCCGACTCACTTCATGGCATTAAAAAACTCCCCAGGAGAAATATCTGGCTTTTTCTGAGCTCGGAGGGCTGTGTGCTCCTTCTCTTGGGCGGGAGGAGACCCGAGTGATGGGCAAGGTGACCCTCAGGATGCCGAGGGCAGCGTGCATCCCCCGGGAGCCGGGCGAGCGGCCGGCGCGGGGCGGAGGAGCCGAGGCTGCCCTTTGCCCGCTGGCCCATGTGGAAGTGGACTTTGGAAGTGGCAGCAGGGAGCAGAGGAAGGGCCCCGGCGGCCTCTGAGCAGGTGTGTTCGGCTGCTGCGGGGGGAGGATGGTGGTGGGAACCCCTGGCCAAAACCGGGGGGGCCGTGGTGGGACTGAAACAACGGGTGCCTGGATGTTTGCTCCTGGGGCTATTTAGGGCGAGGGTTTACCTGGGTGGCACTTAGAGGGGCACAAACTGAGCCACCTCTGTTCAGACCTGAGTGTCTTCCAGCCCTGGAATTACCACAAAGTGCCTTAAACCTGGGGTGAGGAGGGGTTCAGACAGCATCTGGCCATCTCCCTGCACTGGGGAGGCCTGCAGTGGTGGGGGCACTTGGGGTACTGATGCTGCAAGAGGAGACGTGGGGGGCTTGAGGGTGACATCCCCCAGCAGCTGAGGCCTCACCCGTGTGCTGCCCTGGGCTCTCCCCAGGATTTCCTCTTCTGCATGGGACTGTTATAACTAAATAGAAATCTTTAACTAGATATAACTAAAGGTAACTAAAAATATAACTAAATATAACTAATTATATAACTAAATGTAGCTATATAATTAAATATAACTAAATTCCGCTTGGAATCCTTGCTGGAGCTGAAAGGCAGGAGGAAACCGTTTCCACCCCATCCCATAGCTCACAAGAACAAACCTCCCTTTCTCCCTGCTTGCTCATTTCTTTGAGCAAAACTCCTTGTCCTGCTCGTGGCTTTGCCAATGTCCCTTCCCCTCCTGCACATCAAACAGGGTTTCAGTGCTGTGCCACAGAGGTGAGGGGATTTCTCACCCTCTCACAGCCTGAGGGGGCTCTGAGGGCTGGGGCTTTGCAGCTGGGAGTGCAGGAGGATCCCACCTGGGTATAGGGGGGCTTTGTAAAGAAGACAGGGACAAATTTTATAGCGGGGCCTGTAGCAATAGGACAAGGGGTGATGGTTTTAAACTGAAAGAGGGGAGATTTGGATTAGGTGTTGGGGAGAAATTCTTCCCTGTGAGGGTGGTGAGGCCCTGGCACAGGGTGCCCAGAGAAACTCCTCATCTCTGGAAGTGTTCAACATCAGGTTGGATGGGGCTTGGAGCACCCTGGTCTAGTGGAAGGTGTCCCTGCCCATGGCAGGGGGTTGGAACTGGATGATTTTTTAAGTCCCTTCCAACCCAAACCATTCTGAGATCCTTGTTCTGGGGAGAGCTGGATGCCTGTTGCTTTCAAAGGCAGACCATTTCATCCTGGTGTTTTAAGGGGAGCTTCAAGTTAAGGAAGATGTAGAGATTACTTGTCCTTGCCTCTGGGCATTTTGGAAAGGATCCTGGCTTTCCAGGATGCTCCCGAAAAGCAGAGAGTAGCTGCCAGCGGGCTTCAAAGGGGGCTTTGAGGGGCTTGAAAAGCTGCTGACACAACACGCTGTGACTTATCATTTGCAGGCCACTAAAGCCATTTGGGGCTTAAGCTCCCCCAAACCAGAGAGGATTTTGCTGGCAAGCTCGTGATGGAGCCCTGGGCCCCCGTGCAGCCGCCCCAGCCCCGGGAGAGGCCGGCAGCCCGGGGGCCATGGGCAGAGGGGCCCCCCGGCCCCCCGGCACCGCTCCGGCGGCAGCTCCTGCGCACGGGGCACGCTCCTCGCCCCGGCTCCTGGCACGGGAGCCACCTCCCCGGCCACCCCCGGGACCAGGGCCACCACCCCCGGGGTGACAGCCTCCGACCGGCATCCCGCGCCGAGCTCTGTGACAGCAGCTACCCCGGCCAGCCCTGCTCCAGGTGAGAGCTGCTCCTGCTCCTCTTGGAAACCTGCTTGAAATAAGAATTGCTGGCACAGGGGCTCTCGGGTTCTGCCCCTGTGACTGCACTGCCAGTAGGTGATGTCCAGCTATTCAAGCAGCCCATGACTTCTGTATTTAAGGCTGTGTAGCATTTGCAGCTCTGATTTCTTCTTAAAACTGTGACTTCTGTGGTTGCTGTTTGACAAGCTCCGTCTTGGTCCCGAGGTGCATTTTTCTTACAGATTTGATTAAATGCAGTTCTTTTCTCCTAAGTGCAAGGTGAACAATAAAAATACAAGCGGTAATATAGGAGCAGGAGGCAGCCTGCAAGCTCAGCTGCTGAAACAGTGGAGAGTGGACAGATAAAATGTGGGCTGGAGGATGCTCTCGGTGCTGAGAAAGAGCTTTGAGCGCTCCAGCAAATCTTGGTTGATTTGCCTGAGTTACTGCCCTCAGTGAATGATGGAGTCAGCACGTGGGGTTTTGTGCTGAGGTCGTACGATGCAGATGGGGTATTAGGAAGTAAATTTTCTCTCTGAGGGTGGGGAGGCCCTGGCACAGGGTGCCCAGAGAAGCTGTGGCTGCCCCTGGATCCCTGGAAGTGTCCAAGGCCAGGTTAGACAGGGCTTGGAGCAGCCTGGGACAGTGGGAGGTGTCCCTGCCCATGGCAGGGGTTGGAATAAGATGACCATTAAAGGTCCCTTCCAACCCAAACCATTCATGGATTCTATAAAGCTGGGCATCACCTGAAGCTGCTGTGCACAGCTTTCTCACAGCTGGGGATGGGAAAGCATCCAAACCTCCTCCTGCTCCTTCCAGGTGTGGTGCTGGACCCGTTTCTGGCCCTGCCACAGAGCAGGGGACCTGGCTTTATTTCTGTCACCTTTTCTGCTCCAAAGGTCCTGAGCAGGAGGGACCCTGGGTGTGACCATGCAGAGGTGCCCCTCCTTGCCCCGGTCAGCGTGTTGTGTTGTTTTCCAGGCCAGGCCATGAAGACCCCCCCTGGCAGTACCCAGCAGCTGGCCACAGGGATGGCCATCCCTACCAAGGCCACCAGTGGCAGCCCGTGGCGTGGCAGGGTGACAGAGGTACGGCCTCATCCTGTGGCTCTGGGGATGGAGCCAGCTTGCAGCAGAAATGGTGCTTGGGTTCTTCTCCCGAGGCTTGCACATATCCAGGGCTTTCTCCTGCCCACACTCCTGCGTGCTGGTGCTCTGTGTAGCACTGGCTCCCTGCTTGCATTTAGGAAGTGTGAGCAGGAGCCAGGTGCACCCAAGGGATGTTTGAGCTTCATTTCCATGCCTGAAAACCTGTGTCATTCCTGGTCCCAGCCGGACTTTGATGGCGCTGTGTGATCAGGGTGGCCAGGGCCTCTTCTTTGCTCTTTCTGGGCTGAACAGAAGGGGAGGGAGGAAAGAGAGAAGGACATCAGTGCTGTGTTGGCAAATGTGCACAGGGCGTTATCACGTCTCCAGTGTGCTGGGATAATTTGGAAGCAAACTGGGTGCGCATGGCAAATTTCTTTCTCACGGCTTTTCTTCTGCACCTCCGTTGTTGCTCTGGAGGGCTGATGCTGAATCTTGCTTCTCTCCAGAGCCGAGACAGCGAGAGTCTTACGGCAAGAGTTACCGGGACCAGCACTACTACAGGGGCTACCACCCCAACCTGGCCACGGGCCCCCCAGGGCAGGACAGGTAAAGCTGGGAACTCTGTGCAACCTTGGGAAACCGCCTGCCGCAAAATTAGCGCGTTGGTGGGTGGTTCAAAGCTCTCAGACCTTCAGCGCGTCTCCCTCTGCTCCCACCTGCAGGACACAGACCCACAGCTCCTATGAGGAGAGCTACATCTCGACTGCCAGGAGGGAAGGAACAGGGGAATTAACCCGTGGCAGTGATTTGGGTGGCCAGCCCAAAGAGGTAACCTCAAGATGGGCAGGGGTGGAGGACAAGAATCTCTCAGAGATTTGGGAACAATCCATGTGTCCCCCTCCAGGCTCCTCTCCACATAACAAGTGACAGGACAAGAGGAAACAGCCCTAAGCTGTGCCAGGGAAGGTTTAGATTGGACACTAGGAAAAGTTTCTTCAACAAAAGGGTTGTCAAACCCTGGCATGGCTGCCCAGGGAGGCAGTAGAGGCACCATCCCTGGGGGGATTTTAAAGACATGTAGATGTGGACATGGGGACATGGTTTAGTGGTGAGCATGGCAGTGCTGGGTTAATAGTTGGACTCGATCCTAGAGGGCTTTTCCAACCTTAATGATTCCCTGATTCTATGATTCTGTCCTTCCTAGGGAGCTGACAGCTGTGTGTCACTGTCGGCTCTGTCCTCCAAGTCATGCTCCATCAATCACTTGTGTCCTGATTGCTGGGTTTTGCCAAGAGAAAATTAAAAGATCAAATCAAAGCCACCCTGGTGGTTTTGCTCCTGGGTGATGCTTTTTTGGGTTTCCAAGCCCCATCTCCCTGGCTGTGTTGAGGAGCTCACGTTAGGGCTGGGAAAGCTGTCAGACTACAGCTGTGGCTGATGTAAATTACTTTTCTAAGTTGTTGGGTGAACCCAAGTTGGTGTAGGGTGTGAGCTGCTCGGGTGGGAATTGGCTGTGCTGCTCCTGCTGGGCACTTTCCTGGAGCAGCAGAGGCTGCCCCAGTGCCTGGGAGCAGGCCAGCAGCAGTGTCCCTGGTTTCTGAGCCAGGTTTGTGCATCCTCCCTTCCCCTCAGCCCTCGGACCAGCCCAGCCTGCTCCTGCAGTACCACGAGTCAGGACTCAGCTCCAGCAGCCATGAGCTCAGCCAGTACATCCGTGACAGTGCCGACCACTACGACCCCGTGCTTCCAGGCTCCTGGAACGTGGGACAAACAGGTGAGGTGTGATGGGGGGCTCTGGCAAGGGGGAAGCAAGGGCATAGATGGCTGGTGGTAGGATATTGGCTGTCTCTCAGCTTGGTCCTCTCCTGGAGGAGGCTGTGCAGGCACAAGGTGTGACCTCAAGTCTGCAGGGTGGGTGGATGGTCTGGGGGCTCTGCCTGGGCAGGTGCAGGAGCTGCTGGGCACATCTGCTGCTTTGGGGGACAATTCTTGCACGGAGGGGTCAGTGGAGGGCTACTTAAGTTGGGGGACAAGGTTGGGACCTGGTCAAGGCCTCTGTGGTGGATGTGGTGTGGGATCAGTGTGAGGGACTCACAGCGGCCTCTGTGTCATTGCAGAGGGGTCCTCGATGTCCAGCCCCACCCCAGCAGCACCCCTCAAGTTCCCCCAGCTGCACACTCCCCTGTGCTTCGGAGCTGGGGGCCACCTGGTGCTGGCGTGTCCCCAGCGCCCTGCCGAGGGACAGCCACCCCGCGTGGAGCTGCACAGCCTGGAGGTAGGACACAGCTGCCCCTCCAGGCCCCTTGACCCCTCCCTGGAGGGGCTCCTCTTGCCCTGAGGGATGCAGACATGGTTCACAACCCAAGCAGCCTCCTCAGCAGCCTTCCCATTCCTTGCTCCCGTCTTCTCTGCATCCCTTGTGGACTCGTGAGTCTCCTTGGTGCCAGCCTGTGCCTGGGCACTGCTTTCAGCCTCCAGCTCCATAACCCTTGGCGGCTCTGACCTGCTCACAGGGACAGATGTGGTCTGCACCTCTCCAAAGCACAACTCCACTCACCTTCCTGAGGTGCTCCAGGCCACATCCATCCCCTGAGTCCCCCACAGCACTCCAGTCTCCTATTTCACCTCCAGAAGGAGGCAGGTGCCATCTCAGCAGACATTTCTTTGCTGGACCTTAGCACTGGAGTCCCTGTGGTAGTTCAGGGGCTGTGCTCTGTGATTACCTTAAGACAGCACAGGGTTCACTGGCACTGTTGGACCCTTGGCCAAGGCACTGGCTTTCAAACAGCCCAGCTGGGGCTGCTCTGATTGCTGGAGTCCAGCTGCTGAATTTACTTTGGTTTTTAGGCAATCCTTCAAGGCACAGAAGAGCTGGAGGAACTGCAGGCCTTCCCGGGGCCCCTGGCCAGGTATGGCAGCACAGCAGGTCCAGGAGCTGTGTCCTCCTGGCTGTCTCCTTCTCGAGGAGACTGAGCTCAAGGCAGACTCGAAGGGTCCCCACAGTTTTGAGATGTCTGCAAAGGCCATGTCTAAGTTCAGGTTGAGAGCCCAGCCCCTTTGATGCACTGTGGGTTGGTTTGGATTTGAGGACATGGTCTTTTTGAATATTCATAGGATGTGGGTTTAGTGTGGTTTGTACATCTGACCTTATTTTGTACTCACTTTGTCCCAGAAAAATGATTTTTTTGAGTTTCTTTGGATGTCTAAAGCCCTGGGTCAACCTGTGGTTTAGCTTTTCCTAAGGTTTTTGTCTCAGGCTGAGATAGCTGAGCCACAGCAGGGTCAGACTCAGTGTGTACCTTCATCCAGTGTGAGCCTGGGGATGAATCAGGGTGTGTTGCACCAGGTTGTCTCTGTTTCATCCTGGTGTAACCAGGGTGTCTTCTGGCCACTCCCAACCACAGCAGGGAGAGAAAAGGGAAAAGCATTTGCCCAGCAGAAGAGCTGTGTGTACACAGAGGCTGGGGGGGGAGATCTGGAGCTCTCCCTGTGCTCTGCTCTCATGACACCCACCTGGAGTGCAGCAAACAGCTCTGGTGCCACCAGTGTAAGGAGGATATGGAACTGTTGGAGCAAGCCCAGAGGAGGATAAAGGGACTGGGGCAATTTCCCTACGGAGACAGGCTGAGGAAGCTGGGGCTGGAGAAGTGAAGGCTGTGTGGCGATGTCACAGCACCTCCCAGTATCTGAAAGGGCTACAAGGAAACCAAGAACTGTAGTGACAGGACAGAGGGGAATGAGTGCAGATTGAAGGAGGGGGGATTTAGGTTAGATATATGGATGAAATTCTTCCCTGTGAGGGCAGTAAGGCCTCAGGTTGCCCAGAGAAGTGGTGGATACCCCATCCCTGGGTTTGTTTGATGCCTCTTTCTGCTGCTGTAGGGAAGATCTGCACAAGGTGGATGTGATGACGTTTTGCCAGCAGAAGATAACCACAGGCTGTGATCTCTCAACACAGAGGGGCAGAGATTCCTCTCTCCTCTGGAAACTCCTGGTCCTCCTCTGCCGGCAGAATGGGGTAGGTATCCCACGGAGGGGAACGACCCTTTTGATCTTGGAAAGGAGCCAAGTAATATGTCCCTTAGGTACCTCTTGATCCAGTTGCTATTTCTGGGGAGGAGGGGTGTGCCTAAGAGAATCCCATTCCCATACCACCATCCATCAGTTTGATGCTGCCTGGATGTTTGGAGCAAATCCTTCTCCGTGATTGCTTCTTGTCCTTGGGAGCTACCAACAGCCCAGCCACCTCCATCGAGGAGCTGACACTTATGCTTAAAAGGGAGCCATTCCCTCAATCCACTGAAATCCACCCAACCCAGTCTGTAGCTGCTTGTTGGAAGCAGGTGGATAAGGTCAGGTGAAGGTCTCACTGACTGTGCTGAACTCCTTTCCTTCCAGACCCGTGTGCTGGTGGCCACAGCTGGTCCTGCTGGGGGGAAGTGCTGGGATGAGGTGTTGTTCTGAGTTTTGCAGTTCTCAATATTTTCATTTTCTGTAAGAGTTTTTCACGGGCTTTTCTGTAAACATAGCCATGTTTTGCTAACCGTGCTTCATAGTTTGCATTCCGTTTTTCTTAGGCGGAGACATTTGATGGATTTTTCCTTTGACCAGTGTGATGGAGGGGTAGTAATTTCTCCCTCCAATCCACGGTGATTTCTAAGAACATATATAAATAAAGTTCGGGGTCTTAGCCCCGCTCTTTTTGCTGCTCCCTCTTAAAAACAAAAAAACAACCAAAAAAACCCAAACCAAAACAAAAACCAAAAAAACTAAAACAAAACAAAAACCCAAACAAAAAAAAAAAAAAAAAAACAACCGTGAGAAACTCTTACAGAAAATGAAAACATCGAGAACTATAAACCTCAGGGCAGCAATGAGGATGCGGGTGTGAGCAGGCTGCGGACTGGCAGTGCCGCCAGCCTTTGCTCGTGGGGCAGCCTCCACGTGCCTCATTCCCTCCCTTTGCCAGTCCATGGTGGGCTCGGACACGGCGGAGCTGCTGATGCAGGACTGCAGGCGCCAGGACAAGTACAAGAGGCAGGAGCCTGCCATGGGCCTGACGGACGAGGAGTGGGCGTCGCGCCAGCCGGGCACGCTGGACCTCATCACCGGGGAGGTGCCTCCCGTCGTGGAGACACAGGCACAGACAGTGGAGAAGTTCACCAAGCTCCTCTACTACGGCAGGAAGAAAGTAAGTGGTGAGTGGGATCCAGCATGTGGGGCTGAAGGGTTTTTTTCTTGGAGCTGTGGGCCTCTTCAGGCAGGTTTTAAAGGGAAGGGTGGTTGAGAAGTGACAGCTTGTGGCTGTGGGATCAACCCTCCAAGCTGTGTTTGTAAAAGAGGGCTTATGGCAGTGATTTCCCACCACTGGGAGCTGGGATGGGGGACCCAAGTGAAGGTGAGATGCAGAGGCTTTTACCAGCACTTCTACCACATTTAGTTTCATAGAGGCCTGGAATGGTTTGGGACCCTAAAGGAAAGGGACCTTAAAGGTCATCTTGATCCAAACCCATCTGCAGCTCTGTGATCTCACGGGATACCTAAGGCACAAGGAGAAGAGTTGGATGCAGAGCAGCTTGGGTGCCCAGACTGGGATCCCACAGCATGGAGAGCTAACAGGCAGCACAGACATGGAAATCTAGGAGACACCACATTGCTTTGAAGGTCCAAGTTTTTGTAAATTTTCTAGGTAGAAAGACAAAGGCATCTGGAAGAGATTGGACCATGGAAGAGATTTTTGGAGGACGCTGCTTAAAGCCATAGCAGTTATTGGGGCTCTTCTCTGTGCTAGAGGAGCAGAGGAGGCAGGGAAGCAGAGTTGATGCAAACCCTATTTCTTCTCCCCCTCACCTGCAGGAGGCTCTGGTCTGGGCCATGAGAAACCAGCTGTGGGGCCATGCCCTGTTCCTCTCTAGCAAGATGGACCCTCGGACGTACAGCTGGGTCCTCACCGGGTAAGTCGGAGAAGCTAAAGCAAGGTCTGATGTTCCATGGCTGGCTTTCCAAGCCTGCTATCCCTTCAGTGCCCCCTGACCTGGAAAAGAGCACTGATTCCAGCTGGAGCCCTTCCAGAGGGGGTAAAGGGGATAGAGGGAATCCATCCAGATAGGCCTGAGTCATTCAGGCTTCCCAACAGACAGGAGAAACCAAGTGGAGGGCTGGAAAGCAGGAGGAAAGCCATTCCCTGGAGATGGAGGGTTAATTTATTCTGAGTCTTTGGCTTTGCCCATGCTGCCCTGGCAAAGACAGCCACGGGGCAGGGGCAGCTGAGCCATCTTGCCTGTGATCCAGCCCTGTCCCAGCTGTTCATCCCACTGGTATGAGCGTTTTCTGGTGGAATTTAATGTTCTTAGTCTGGATCAGGTTGATCCCTTCAGAGAGAGTTAAGCAGAAATTTTCTGTCTTGTGGAACCCAAATCCTTTTAAGGAGCTTTTATGCAGTGTTGTCCTGGAGACCTGCCTGCTCTGAAGGTAACACAGATCCTCATCCCCAGGGGCTGATGATCCTCTCAGCCTCCTATTTACAGGGGTGTGGAGGGATAGGACAGGGAGGAATGGCTTGAGCTGAAGGAGGGTAGATTTGGATTAGATGTTAAAAGAAATTCTTCCCTCTCAGGGTGCTGAGGCCCTGGCACAGGGTGCCCAGAGCAACTGTGGCTGCCCCATCCCTGGAAGTGTCCAAGGCCGGGTTGGATGGAGCACCCTGGGATAGTGGAAGGTGTCCCTGCCTGTGGAAGGAGGGTTGGACTAGAAGGTGGCTTCCACCTCAATCCATTCTTGGATTTTCTGTGAAACCCCTCAAGACATCAGTTTCCTGGGGCATTTGGGATGTGCTCTGGCAGGTGAATGAAGGTTTGGGGTCCTGGCCTGCATTTCTCTGCTGTCTGCTCACAGGTTCACCAGCACACTGGCCACCAACGACCCACTGCAGACCCTCTTCCAGCTCATGTCAGGAAGGATCCCTCAGGCAGCACTGGTCCGTGAGCAACAGGCTGGCCCTGGCACGTGTTCCCCTGTGCTGTCACCTGCCCGTGACACCCACCTTTTGGTCTCTGCTTGTCTCTGCTCACCTTTGCTCTCCTCCTCTCCCCGCAGTGCTGTGGGGATGCCACGTGGGGGGACTGGAGGCCCCACCTGGCTGTGATGCTGTCCAACAAGGTTGGAGACATGGAGCTGTACCAGCGAGCCATCGTCACCATGGGGGACACTTTGGGTGAGCTGAGAGCAGTGGGAGCAGCTGTAATGGGGTGGGCACTGCAGTGTCACCCTGCATGTCCCCACTGAGGTGGCTGTGCTGGGACCCCTGGAGCTGCAGGGCCTGTGGGGTGGCAGGGATGAGATGCCAATGGATCCTCAGATGAATCGGGCTCAGGCACACCCATCAGCTGCTCTTGTGGAGACACCTGGAGCAGCTGGGCCCAGGGAAGGTGCAGGTGACTGCAGGGACTGAGCCTTGCTCCCAGTGGTGGGATTTTATGCCAGTGATGGCACCCTGCAAGATTGGAGCTGGCCCTGCTCAGGCTCCCGTCGTTCTACTGCTGAACTGAGACCTCCCAAAACAAAAATCAGCAATTGGGAAAACAGACAAAAAACAGGGACATGAAACAAAAAGCAGCAATTGGGGAAAACAGACAAAAAACAGGGACAAGGGAAGGATCAGGGTCTGCGTGGGCAGAAGAGTGACACAGTTGGGTTTGGGTTTTTGCATGAGCTTGAGGGCCTCCGAAGCAAAGCTGCCCACGTGGTGATGCCTCAGGACTAAGCGTTTGTCTTTTTCCTCCCATGCAGCCAGCAAAGGAGCAGTGGAAGCAGCTCATTTCTGCTACCTGATGGCAGATGTTCCTTTTGGTTACTTCGGAGCCAAGGCAGATCGCATGGCGCTGCTGGGCAGCAGCCACCGGTGAGCGAGCACTGCAGCCTGGGCTTCCTGCCAGAGTCTCCTGTCCCACGTTTTCCCCATCCCTGGGATCTGGCTTTCATGCAAAAGCAATCCCTGTTTGGGGTTTTTCCTGCTGCCAATGTGTGCTCTGTGTGGGGCTGTTTGGGGAGGGAGCTCTGGTCACTGACCCTGCCCCTCTCCTCTGCAGCCAGGCGTTTTCCCAGTTCGCCAGGACAGAGGCCATCCAGAGGATGGAAATCTTCGAGTACTGCCAGCAGCTACGACAGCCCGACTCCTTCCTGCTCCCCTTCCAGGTAGTGGATATGCTCAGCTACATCCTGTGCAGCAGCTCAGACTTGCCCCAAAACATGCACCCGTCTCCCTGAAGCCTGGAATTCAAGCTGTTCCTGAGGCTTGTCCCCTTACTGGGCTTTGGGAATGATGGGGGGGTTGCCTTGGCCAAGGGACTCATGCAGAGCAGATTTTTGGGGTTCACAGTGTGTCTGACCAGTGCTTGCTCAGGTCCCATTGCCTTCCTGCTCTCTGGGTAACAGGTGAGCTTTTCCTATTGCAAAGCCACCCAGCTGTTGCTGCCCTGGGCACTGTAGATTCGGATGGATGTACCCCTGGAAGTGTTCAAGGCCAGGCTGGATGGGACTTGGAACAACCTGGTCTAGTGGCAGGTGTCCCTGCCCACGGCAGCGGGGTGGAACAAGATAATCTTTAGTGTCCCTTCCAACCCAAACCATTCTGGGATTCTATGAAGCTGCCATGCTCCTCCCTGCCTGGTTCAAGGAGTGGGGGCTGGATGCCTCCATGGGATGGGTGGAAGTGGCCCCGAGTGCAGGTGACCTCTGGGTGATGATGAGGCACACGCTCCAGGGCGCTCCGAGTCACGCTGGGGTGCTGTGCCCCGGCACAGGGCACCCACAGACCTGCCCATCCCACCTCTGGCTGCTCTGCTTCCCTCTCCCAAGGTGTACAAGCTGCTCTACGCCTCCCGCCTGGCCGACCACGGGCTGCCAGCCCAGGCCCTGCAGTACTGTGAGCACATCTGCACCACGCTCCTGCGCCAGGACCCAGCCGTGCACCCCGTCCTGGCCCGGCAGGTGCTGAGGGTGAGTCCGGGCCTCCTGCATCCCCACCAGGGCCTGATGGGCTGGGAAGCATCCTCAGGGGCTCCCGTGGGTGGCAGTGGTTGGCAGCTCTGAGCAGCCCCCCAGGGTTTGCTGCCAAGCACAGCAAAGCCAGCAGCTCCACGGGGTTTCCAATCCCCGTGGATTTAGGGTAGGAAACAAAGGTGTTATGCTGACTGCCAAGCAGGAGCAGAGTTATTTGGAAACAAAGGATGTTTTTAAGTCTGGAGGGGGTTTCTGAACTTCTAAATGTCACAGACTCAAGAAGTGAAGTCTAAGTGCGCATTTTCCCTCCAGCACATCATCTAAAATTCTCTTTACCTCCTGAGGGGTGTGTTTTGGGGTGATAGTGAGAGGGAGCATGGCCCAGCTTGGAGCACCAAGTGCAGCCCCTCTACTGCCTGGAGCAGAAAGGGATGAAGCAAAGTGTCCCAGGTCCCCCAGGAAGGCTGGGCTCTCACGAGGACAGGGCAGTGCTGAGGCTGCTTGTCGCCTTCCCCCAGCCTTTAGGATCAGGATGGACGGGGCTTTGAGCCACCTGGTCTAGTGGAAGGTGTCCCTGCAAAGGGCAGGGGGGTTGGAACAAGATGAGCTTTAGGGTCCCTTCTGGCCCCAAACTGTTCTTTGATTCTCTGAGAGGGGCTAAAGCTGTAGTGCTGTGAGGTGAGGGGCAGCAAGATGCCTGTCTGAAGTGGGTGCTGCTGAGTTCACCCCAAACTCGGCTGGTGCTGCTGCCTCAGCCCGTCACTGAAGCCTATTTACTGTCTGACAGCCTCTCAGATCTGCCGTTCTGCTGGGGATAATGCTTCTCCTGGGAGAAAACACTTTCATCTGGAAAACTAGTGCATTCGTAGATGCTCTTGTCTTTGATGTTCTAGACTGTGTTACAAATTATGATACACATTAGTGTTTGATTAAGACTTCCCCTCTTTTGAAGCTGGGGACGATACACAACCAGGTGCTGGTTCATTAATACTGGATCAAAGTGCACATTAGCTTTTGGATTAAACATTCCCCCCGTTTAGGAGTAATCATGCTTATAATTTCCCTTTTCCTGTGATTGATTTAGGATGAGCATAGGTGTGTTTGTAAGGAGGTGGGACAGTGGGTAGTGCAGGCTCCTGGCTGGCTGCTGGGTTACATTTCTCCCGTGGCCAGTCCCAGTCCCAAGCTGGGGTCCAGCTGTGCAGGTCCTGCCTTGCTGTGAACTCAGGTGCATTTTGTGCTGGTTTGGAGTTTGTTTTTGAAAGGTTCAGGAATAGGAATAAGTGGCTGCTGGGGACTGGTGCAGGAAGGGTAGCTGAGTCTTTTGTGCCTGAGCTGCAAAGTCACTTCTGGGTGGCTTTTGGTGGTCCTCAAGGTGGCAGCCTTGGAGCAAAGCATTGAAGATCAGTGAGCGTGAAGTAGCCAGGGGAAACTGGGGAAATCCCCAAGAGTCCTAGATTGATTTGGGCTGGAAGGGACCTTAGGGATCATCTAGTTCCAACTCCCCTGCTCTGGGGGACACCTTGCACCAGATCAGGATGCTGGTGGGCTGATAGCAGTGAGAGGAAATTTGGTGAAGATGTGGATGGAGAGCAGTGCTTTGAGTGCCATCTCCCCTCACCCAGCTGTCTTAAAACTGGATCCTTGTCTAAACAACTCCTTCAGACAGGGATTAGCTCTGCTAATTATCTCACCTCGGACTCCTGGGTCACCCCAGAAGAGCCTCGTGCTCCACTGGTGGGAGCTGGAGCCCCACAACACCGAGGCAGCTGCAGCCAGGGCAGCACAGCCCCCTCTTCTGCAGGAGGAATCAAACACACAGCAGCAATACTGCAGAGAGGGACCTGGGGGAGATAGTGGAGCATGGAAAAAATACTGAGCAGCAGCATAGCAGGATGCTGTTACAAAAGAAAAAAAAACCTCACCCATGTTACCGTGTTATTCTGGGTTGTGAGAGCACAGCTGGTGTATCTGAGACAAGGAGGTGATAATCCCCCCTGTGCTGGGGTCTCAGGGGTCTTGGCTGGGGCCTGTTTGGGCTGCTGCATGTGGGGACAGGGCTAAATTGGAGTGAGTGTGGGAGTGGAGAGCCGGGGTGATAAGAGATTGAGGGGAAAATGACCTGTGAAGGAGGCCTCAGGGTTATTTCCTCTAGGCAAGATATGGTGGGGGAGAGAGGGGTATGAGGGATGTGATAACAGCCCTCCAGCATCAGGAGGGTGATCGTGGGGGATGCTGTCTGCCTCTCCTCACAGCTTCCACGGGAGCAGGGATAGAGAGGCTTAATTTGCAGCAGGGAAGATTTCACTTAGATATTGAGAAAAAACTTTTTAGCTCTGAGGATGCCAAGCATCAGGACAAGCCTGGGAGGCTGTGAAACCTTCTCAGAGACTGGTAAATGCATTTCAGACAAACACCAGCTCCCACCCGTCCTCTTGGGGTAGGTGAGGAGCTGAACTGCCCTGGGAGCTGGGCTCTTTCCAGGGCTGCTGGTGGGGTGTCCTGCAAAGCTGCCAGTGCCCCAGGATGGCTGTTAGGTGGGATTAAAGGCACTCCTTTTCCTCAGGGGGGGAAAAAGGACGGTGATATTCTGTCTCTGTGATGTGAGCAGCATCTCTGACACGGGTATTTTGGCACCTCTGCGGAGGTGCTGAGCCAGCCCTGCCGAGCCTGTGGGGCACGGGATGAGGGAACAAACCCTGCACGGGAGGCTGGTGTTGTTTCACTCCCCTATTACGAAGCGATGCTGTTTTCCCCGAGCCCGTGTGCCCAGCCAGGTGTGAGGGATCCCTGTGGATCTGACACGAGTGGTATCCCTGCTGTCCCTGCAGCTGGCCGAGCGGCTGAAGCTCTCCGACCCTCTGCTCCTAGAGATGCCCGAGCAGGACCCGGCGCTGGAGCCCGACTGGCTGGACCAGCTCCGAGCCTGCTGCCGGGAGTGGGAGGTAAGGAGCAGGAGGATGCAGCGGGACAGCTGCTCTGTGTGGTGGTTTGGCTGCAGGAGCATCCTCCTGCTCTTCCCTGAACCCGAGGGGATGGAGGAGGTTCAAAAGCTGCTGTTCTTCTTTGGCTTGTGAGCTCCGGGATGTGGTCTCTGCTCTGGGACCTGCAGATTCCAGTGGCAGCAAGTGCCTGAGGGCTGTAGAGCTTCACATAAGCAAAACACTCCTTGTTTTGGCTCCAGGAGGGCAGGCAGGGGCTGGTGGGTGAGTGATGGTCTCCCTTTGCAGGGAGGACATTGCAGTGGGTGCATTCTTCGGTCTTTTAACTATGGTCTGGTGCTTGGATTAATGCTCGTCATTCAGATTTCACCTCTGCTTTTGGTTTTGTGACCTTTTCCATCTCGTTTCCCCTGCTGCCTGCCCTCAGGGGTGCTGCAGCTCCTCTCACTTGCTGGGAAAGAGCTGTGTCCGTGCGGGTGTGGGTCTCTCCTGCAGCCTGGGGTGGGCTGTGAGCCCCAGATCCACGAGCACCACGCTTTCCTTTGCACTGGCTTTGTGGTTCCCTTAGTCTTTGTCCTGTGCTATCCTTTTCCCTTTCCATTTTACCCTGTTTTCCCTCTGCAGGTGGAAGATGCTCTTCCTCCCGAGGTGGCACCCGCTCAGCTAGAGCTGCCCTGTGCTGTTCTACCCACAGCAGGTAAACAAAACACAGCAGCAGGTTGTGCTCACCACAGCGGGCTTCTCCTGGGGTGGAACTGTGCTGCCCTGGGCTGGGAAGCAGCTTCCCACTCCCTGGAGTTTTACCTGGAGTTTTTACCTGGAGTTTCCTTGCTCCTTGCACCCCCCCAGAGCTCGAAGGCTGCTCCTGCCTGGCTGCATCCCTCAAGCATGGGCTGCAAAGAGAGGGCTTGGTGCTCGTGCCCTCGTACAAAGGCTGAGTAATTGGGCCTAATTACCACAGCTCCGGGGTCCCTGCGGGTGCCGTGGGAGGAGAAGAGCAGCTGGGGGTGGGTGCTGGATGAGCCTCCCAGCTGAGCCTCAGGGGAGACAGCCCCATTCCCAGGCAGTCCTCCGAGGGTGCAAACTGGAGCTGAACTAAAGGGATTTCACACTTGCAGAGCAAAGGATTTGGGAAGGAGCTGGTCCTGCCGTGTGCCACGTGTGCTGCAGGATGCCTGTTGCTGAGGAGCCAGCATTTCTCCTTCCCTGCTGCCTCTCTGATCCCTTTGCTTCACCCTTTGGTGACCCCAGGAGTCCCCTCCAGTGCCAGCCCCCCCAGAGGGCCCAGAGACACCAAGATGAGGGGCACAACCATCCCCTGGTGTCACGGGAAGAGCAGGGGAGCTTTTCTTTCCCAGCTGGGCCGGCATCCACTGGGATGTCCAGTTGAGGAGAAGGCAGGGGCTGGTGGCACACAGGTGTTCCTTCACATCCACCTGCACCAGAAGGACACTCCCACACAGTCCCCTGCTCCTTGGATCTGGCTTTCTGCTGGGAATGCTGGCACTGAGGTGTGGAGAACAGAGGCTGGTGCAGACAGGATGAAACACAACTAATTCCTTCAAGCCGTTTCTTCCTATCAGCTTTCCCTGCTGCTGCCAAATTCCTTTTCAGAGAGCTCTCCCAGGCAGTAAAAAGGATCATCAATCCTGATTGCCTTCTGCTGCTATCAGGGCTGAGACTATGATCTTCCTTCCCTGGAAGGAAGTTGCAGGTGTGATGATCCCGTTGCCTTGGCCTCTCCGAGCAGCCAGGTCTGCCCCGTGTGGTCTCCAAAGCTCTCCTTTCCTATGCTTGGCCCTTTTCCTCACAGTGAAGGCCATCCAGAGTCACCACCTGAGGGACCTGCCTGCAGAGAAAGCTGGCTTGGTGCTGAATCCATCCATCTTGGAGAGACAAAGCCCAAATCGGGTGCCAGGCTGGGATCCACGTAGTCCTCCCTCTCCATCCTTACAACCTGGGCTGTCCTCCCTGACTCGTTCCAGCTGAGCTTGCCAGGCAGCATGAGTTTGAGCATCCATCCTCCTCCCTGTGGATCCTGAGCATCTCCAGGCCATGTGGGAGCAGCTCACGGCTGTGGAGCCAACCCTGAGTGGGCTGCAGGTGATGCTGGCAGCAAAGCAAGGGGTTTGATAGCACTGCATCAAGAGGTGCCATAGTCCTTCCCTGTGGGATCTGGGTCCTGCCTGCCGTGTCTCACAGCAATGGGAGAGAAATTTCCCCGTGCCCAGTGCTCCTGGCAGGAGGCTGCCAAGCTGCAGTAAGCAGGACACACACCTGGGACCAATGTGTGTGTTAAATAAAACAAATCCCGCTCGCTCAACTTGCCTTTCAAACAAAAAAAATCCCAACCCTGAGTAAATCTGCCTAAAGCGAGGAACTCATCCGTGGGTGCTGCTGTGGAACAGGAATGAAGGCTGCCTGGTGAATCTTTCCTGCTCAGGGTGTGCAGCAGGAGTGGGGGAAAAGGCTGGAGGCCTCAGACTCCTCTGAGCTGCTGATGCATGCTGCTTGTGGGCTCTTTGCTTCCACAGCATTCCCCTTCTGAGTTCATTTATAACCTCAGGCACATTCCCAGGAGTTTCAAATTTTTTTCGCCCCTGTCTTTCCCATCCCACCTTCCTTGAAACCTCTGGAACGTTCCTGTTGCTGTGCTGTGTCCTACCTCCTCCCTTGCCTGGTCCCTGGAGCCTTTCCTCATTCCCCCAGCTCCCGCTCATGTGTAATGGAAAAGGGGAGAAATCTGTGCAACAGCCCGCTAGAATTATAAACATCATAAAAATTGTAAACTCCTGAGGTGCGGGATATTTTTTTTGCAGATGGAGAGCCTGGCAATGAGATTCCCCAGAGCGAAGACTACCAGTATGACCAGTGGTTCGAGCCTGTGCCACCCCAGGCCCCTAGCTCCCAGCAGGATGTGTCCCCCTGGTCCCCAGCACCCGCTCAGGTCGTGGCATCGCCGCTGCCCAGCGCTGGCAGGGACCTGCAGCCCCCTGTGCCTGGCCAAGGGACACGTGCCCCTCTGGGAGGGGATTTTGCTGAGCCCCCTCCGCAGCCAGTGCTGCTGGCAGGTAAGTGCTGCAGCCTTGTTTCCCTGCAAAAATCCCAGAATGGTTTGTGTTGGGAAAGGGCTTTAAAGATCATCTCGTTCCAACCCCCTGCTACAGGCAGGGACACCTTCCACTAAACCAGGGTGCTCCAAGCCCCATCCAACCTGGCTTCGGACACTTCCAGGGATGGGACAGCCACAGCTTCTCTGGGAAACTGTGCCAGGGCCTCCCCACCCTCACAGTGAGGAATTTCTTCCTTAGAAGTTGCCTTTGAGATGCACCAGTTCAGCCTTGCCATTCACTCACTCCCTGGTGCTGGCAGGGACAGGGACCAGAATGGCCTTTTGCATCTCTTGGGGACATCTTGGCCACCACATGGGTGGCTGTGCTCTGGAGGGGGGCATGGTAGCAGCTCTGGAAATACCTCTGATGGATACACCCAGAGCTCCTCAGGTCAAACCTTGACTGTGTCCTTCCCTCTGCTCCACAGGAGAAGCTGGGGAGCCCTGGGATGCCAGGCTGAGCCCTGGAGGGGTGCAGCCAGCCCTCCCAGCAGAGCAGGTGAGTCAGAGGGACCATCCCAGAGAGGGTCCTGGCTGGATTTGGGACGTGTTGACCCACCCTTTAACGCACAGAACTCGCATGGACTCCCCCCATCATGGTGCCAGTTGTTCCCTTGGTGTTCCCTTGGTGTTCCCTTGGTGTACCTTGCTCCCCAGCTGCTGTGTAAGGCACGGCAGTGTCCCTGGGGGTGCTTTCCACAAATCCTGGTGTGGAGCAGTGCCAGGGGCGCTCTGACCATGCTCGGTGCAGCTCCTCCGGGGACAGCACGTGGCAGCTGTGATGTCTGATGGCAGGAGGAGTTACCCACGAGGACTCGGACCGTCTCGGAGACCTCCACTGTGTCCCTGGGGGACAGCCGGCCCTCCTCGGACAGCGCAGATGAGGACGCTGACCAAGGGCCGGAGGCTGTGAAGCCAGAGGAGGACAAGGTGAGCATGCCAGTGCCATCATGAGCCTCAGGCACTGAGCTGGCCTGTCCCTGATGCCAACCCTGCCCCTGGAAAAATGGTGCCCACTCCCAGCAGGCACCCAGGGGAACCTGGCATGCCCTTCTTATCCCTTTCCACTCTTTTCCTCCGTTTCCCAGAGCTCTGGATTCAGGTGGTTTGGCTGGTTTCGGTCGAAACCCACCAAGGAAACTTCTTCCAAAACTGATTCCGACACAGACCCAGACTCTCCCACATCAGGACCACAGGTAGGGGACAAAAAGCCATCCTGTCCCTGGTGACACGCAGGGTGCAGCTGGGAGAATGGGTGACACATCTGCCCATCACCCGCTGCTTCTCCCTCTGTCCTCGTGCAGGGGCTGTGGCCATTCTGTGTGGGGACAGAGTGGGACTGGAAGCCCTTTTAGCCTGGAAGTGAATCCTTGATTAATAATAACTGTGAATTCATAAATCCTCTTTGATCCATGGGGTCATCCAAGCCCTCGGCAAGCTCTGCAGGGATCTCTTGCCCTCCGCTGGAGCGGAACACAGCAGCTGCGAGTAGCACTGCTCTGGCAGGTTTTAGGAGATGCAGGGAAGGGAAAACCTCTTTAATTGGAAATGCAGCAGTGAGGGGGAGGCAGCCATGCGTGGTTATCCCAGACCTGGCCAACTCCTCAGGGTGCCACATCCCTGATGGTGGGCCTTGGAGCGAGAACCTCCCCTGGAAGTTTCGTCCTGGTTGAGAATGACCTGCAGTCCCAGAGCAAAAAAACGTTGGGATATTCTCCTAAAACTAGCAGGAGATGGAGAACAGAAGGGGACCCATGGGCCTTGGCCCGTCACGCTGTATCCAGGTTTGGTGTCCAGCCTCCTGCCTAATTCTGAACTCACAGGCTAGTTTAGCTTTGTGCCAGGGTTGCTTGTCCTGACCCTGTAGCCCCTCCTCAGCCGTGTTTCCTACAGCTCCTGGGGTGCCCCTCCAGCAGGATGGGTGCAGAAGGGGTACCCCAAAAGCCTGGTGTGGTATCTGGTGCAGAACTCTTCTCCCCACACGAGGAGCTGCTGCTCTAAATGGGTGGATGTGATTTCAGGAGCGGACATCGCCATCCCCACCCGATGCCCCTCTCACGGCTGGGACAAACCCTTTGGCTCAGGCTCTCTCCAGAAATCCCGGTAAATACTGCTCGGGTCCCCTCACCTCTCTCCCCCATCAGCCTTTTACAAGTTTCTCCTCTTAATTTTAAGTTGGCTTTTGTTTTTGGTTGCTGGCCACTCCTAGGAGGAATGCAGGGTGAGAGCACCTTTGCTGTTAGTGCAGTGCCTGCAGAGGCGAGAGGCTCGTGGGAGGAGGATGGAAGGCAGCCCGCAGGACGGAAGGTGAGGAGGGGAGGGAAGTGTATCCGTGGGTGATGGGGGTGCCCAGGACACCTCCCTGCTCGGGGTGGCTCTGCAGCTGGCATGTGTCTGTTAAACTTCTCTCTCTTCAGTCCTTCCAGACCGGCTACCCTGGACCTCTCCCACCACTGGCATCAATCCCTCTCTTCAACCCTGCCCAGGTCTCCCAGGTCAGAGCACTTTCCTGAGGGGGTGGTGCTGCATGGGGCTGGGGGTGGGATTTTGTCTCCTGGATTTTGGGGTGGTGCCAGATTTCAGGTGGTCTGCTATGGGCACAGGGATTTAGGTGATACCAGTCCTGGGTGTCAGGGTGTTTTATATGAAAATCAATTAATTGTGGGAGGACAGCGATGGGAGGGTGTGATGAATGAGCGAAATCCAGGGAGGATGCTTGTGGTTGCATCCTGGTGATGGCAAATCAACATTTTGGGGTACAGCCTGCTGCTTACACCACCTCTTTCTCTCTATTTTCCAGCTTGCTGCCCGACCCACCCAACCCAGGCTGCTTTCCCAGCATCGCTACCCCAAGCCACTGTGAGGTGGTGGTGGGGACAGCAGAGACCAATTGCTGGAAGTTTTTTTAACCAAAATTTGTGGTGTTTGTGGTTATTTTGGACGGGGTGGCAGAGGCTGGGCCTGCTTGGTGGAGGGTGTTGTAAAATAAGGGGGAGGTTTCTGGGTTTAAAAGTCAGTAAATGGGGGGGTGTGGGGCTGGGATGGGTCTGAACAGTTTGGCCACCCAGGTGGGACCCCAGGACTCTACCTCCCTCCTTCACAAAAATTAGGTCTGGTTTGTATAACTCACTGTCATCCCTTGTGTACGGTTCCTGAAGCCCTGTCCAATCTTTCTTTTTAGCTTTGATAATATTTAGATATTTATACACAGATATTTTAATGAAGTCCCCTCTCATTTGCCTCTTCACTCACTCAGCCTTTCCTTATAAGCGAGATGCTCCTTAATGATCTTGGTTGCCCTCTGCTGGGCTCCAGGTTTGGGGTTTTAAAGTGAGTAAGGAATAGGGGTAGGAGTGGAGCATTATGGTGTGAGGTTTGGGGGTTTAAAGTCAGGGCTGAATCCCAGGGGTAGGAGTGGAGCATTATGGTGTGAGGTTTGGGGTTTTAAAGTCAGGGCTGAATAGGGGTAGGAGTGGAGCATTACGGTGAGAGGTTTGGGGGTTTAAAGTCAGGATTAAACAGGGGTAGGAGTGGAGCATTAAGGCGTCAGGTTTGAGGTTTCAAAGTCAGTAATGAATAGGGGTAGGAGCGGAGCATTACGGTGTGAGGTTTGGGGTTTTAAAGTCAGGATTAAACAGGGGTAGGGGTAGGAACAGAGCATTACAGTGTCAGGTTTGGGGTTTTAAAGTCAGGATTAGACGGGGGTAGGAGTGGAGCATTAAGATGCCAGGTTTGGGGTTTGAAAGTCAG
>VWZT01011938.1:826834-848715 GCA_013397055.1 Pachycephala philippinensis
GTGTGAGGTTTGGGGTTTTAAAGTCAGGATTAAACAGGGGTAGGGGTAGGAACAGAGCATTACGGTGTCAGGTTTGGGGTTTTAAAGTCAGGATTAGACGGGGGTAGGAGTGGAGCATTAAGGTGTGAGGTTTGGGGTTTTAAAGTCCGGATTAAACAGGGGTAGCGGTGGAATATTACGCTGTCTGGGGAAGGTGAGGGCAGAACGATGGAAAAAGGTGTCCGGGGGAGAGTAGTCTGAATTGGGTTATGGGGCGCTGCCCCACCTCACCCATTGGACTCAGCGCGCCGGCCGTGAGTCTGTCTCAAAGCGCCGCGGGGCCACGAGCATCCGCCGGGCTCCGCGGGGGAAGCGCCGCGGCTTCTCCTGCCCGGGCCGGCCCGCGCGGTGCCCCCCCTTGCTGGTGGCTCACCCGCCCGTCGCGGGCGGGGCCCTGCTGGGGCCGCGGGCGGCCCTTCCCTCAGACCTTCCCCGAGGCGGGGCGCGGGTGACGCGCACCCCGTGCGTGGCCTCGGCAGTGAGCTTCCCCCGGACGCCTGCGAAGGCGCTACAGCGCTATATATAGCCTCACTTACTCGGCTGCTTTTAGGTTACGGCGAGGCGCCGGTGCTACCCAGTGTGCACTGCGGTATATGCTAATTTCGAGCCGCCCATTGGTCGGAAGGGGGCTGGGGGCGTGTCCCCCGTGTGAGGGGGAAAGCGCGGGCTCGGGGCGGAGCGCGGAGCTGCGGTCTGAGGGGCTGTGATAGGGGGTGGGACCGCGGACGCTTGTGGCACCCTTTGTGGTGGGCAGTGGGGCTGAGACCTGCCCGTGACAGGGTCTCGATCTGGATCGGAAGAACTGTGAGGCTAAACTTGCCCGTGACAGGGTCTCGATCTGGATCTGAAGGACTGTGAGGCTAAACTTGCCCGTGACAGGGTCTCGATCTGGATCTGAAGGACTGTGAGGCTAAACTTGCCCGTGACGGGCTGTGGGGTCCCCCTCGTGAAGGGATGTGGGGTTGCGGCCACTCGTGGCGGGCTGGAGGGTTCGTGCCCCCCTGATCCAAGCTGGGGCCCAAGCCCTGTGGGTAGCAGGCTGTGGGGCTAGAGCCCACTGGGGACGGGCTGTGGGGTCGGGTCCCCCTCCAGAGAGGTGCTGTGAGGGCTGGCGGTGGTGGGTGAGTGTGTGCATGGCTTTAAGCCCTCCAGACCCACAGTGCACGGCGTGTTGGCTTTTAATAATATCAGGGTATCGAGGCCGAGGCAAACTCGGGGCACCTGCCTGGGCAGAGAGAGGGGCCCTCACCTCACCTGCTTGGCTCCCAGGACCGCAGAGCTGGAAGTGACTGGCCGAGCCCAGGATGCTGCGCTGGGGTGAGTCTGGCTGACTGCAGCACACAATTCCAGCGGGTTTCCTCAGGATGGGCTCCTACTTCTGGGATGTGTCTGCCTCTGTGGGTGCAGGGGGAGGAACCCTCATGTTGCTGGATGTCCTCACAGCTCTGTGTGCACCCACATGCCTTCAAGTCCCTCAGTCCCAGCTGCAGTACTCTTTGGGGGGGTCACTATGTTGTTTTTTGGCCTGGCAGAGACTTTTTGCTGCCCCACAGTCCTTTGAGTCGGTTTAAAGGGGTGTGAGCGTGCAAATCTCTCACCTCAGGCCTTAGACATCCTGCTCTTCTAAGACTGAACATGGTCTCTCCTGTTACTCAGGCAATCTCTTTTTTGGATGAAAATGATAAATCTTCTTGCTTTTGGGAGTTGCAGATCTGGCAAATAGTTTTAGAAATAAATCCTGTGATTTTAGGATTGCTCCTCAGAGTTTTTGGTTTCTGACTCTACTCTTCATCCCCCTGAGGTTGTAAGGAGTCAAATAGCAAAACTTTTCTGAAGTAGAGTGTGTTGCAAATCCCCTTAGGCTCAGTGTGCAGTCATGCACGTGGGGTACAGGAGGTTCTTTGCTTGCCTGTTGCACTCCTGATACCTTGTTTGGATGTTTGGAGATCAAGGGTTACGGGGGGAGTTTAGAGGCTGAATCAGCCTTATGTGATGCACCTGAGTTGGGGGTCAACATCAATTAAAGAACTAAAAAAAAGTAGAGTCTGTGGCTTCTTCCAGCAGCCTCATTTTTGGTGAGAGGTGATTTTCCATTAACTATTTTCTGTACATGGGAATGTGGAGGTAGGGTAGCTGTCTGCTTGGACTAGGAGGGCCAAAGGAGATGATTTTTCCTGTGGGGCTTTGGTTTTTTCAGAGGTTGGGAATATCCCGGGGAACCTGGGTATGTGGAAAGTTTGCCCGTGAGTTGCTTTCTTGTGGCCTCCCAGTGAACTCGAGGTAAACTGGGACTAAGACTCTCTTTTCCTTCTCCATCCTCTCCTGAGAGCAGTGGGAATGCATTAACCTGATGTTAATTGTTAGCGTGACTGATGGCAGCAATTAGGGTCTGCAATTGAGATCCAGTCTCTGCCTGTGGAGTGCTGTAGTGCAGCCTGGGGAAGCTCTCTGCTAAACGCCCTGCGCTGGGATGCTTCCAGGAAGCCCTGGGGTGCTCCTAAATGCTACTGCCCTTGGAGGGAGTTGTGCGTGTTCCCTGCACTGGGCTAACTCTGCCTGAAGCAGCAATTTAATCCAGATTTACAGCCCTGTTTTGCTGGATGCTGCTTCCTCCAACAGCATCCCTCTGGTCAGGGTTGCTGAGAGGTGGCACTGCCGTGCCCGACATTGCAGTTTGGGCATCTTTGTCCATGGTGCTTCCAGTCTCACGTGGGTCCCGCTGGGCATGGCAAGGCCATGCTCATTTAGAGCTGTTATTTATTAAAAGAAGTGCTGGGTGATGACCCTGTCTCTGTCCCTTCAGCTCCCGGTGACATCAGTGACGCAGCTGGCCTTGCGAGGTCACTCATTTCCCTTCATTTAATGATCTGCTGGCGCAAACGAGCTTCCCTTGCTTGCTGGAGTGTCACTGGGACATGAATATTGATGAAACCTCGGTGGTCCTGCGGTGCTGTCACAGCGTGGAGGGCTCATTTGGAGCTGCCAGGCAGTGCGGGGAACTCTGTGATGGAGCGATAATAAAGTGCTGCTGAACTCTGCTCCCAGGTGCCGCTCGACACTTGGAACTTGCAGGCTCCTGGCACAGCAGCAAGAGGCTGGGCTGGCGTTTTCCAAAGCAGGGACATGGCACTGTGAGCATGAACAAGGGAGGGATCCATCCCTCAGACATCCCCGGGAGTGCTGCAGGCACGGGAGGGTTTGTTGGTTGCAGCTTCAGGTGGCAAATGGCCTGGTTAATGGAACCTAAACATTTTCCAAGGTGGAACTGGGGCGAGGGCAGCTGCAATGCAACGTCTCTTGAAATGGTTATTTTGGGCTGTTGGGATGGAAATCACTGTAAGAAATAGGATGTGGCTGTTATAGATGTACAAGGGAAGAGCATGATTTTAAATTTGCAGACTGCATTAATCCAGGTGAGTCCCTTCCAGCTTCTGCTATCCTGTGTAAAAAGTCAAGGTGACAACTGAGCTCTTGTAAACAATACAGTTTTGTCTTTGAAAAATGAGGTATTTTACACGCGAATTTGGAATATTTCACACAGTGTGCTGTGCCTTTAAAAAGAGTATGTTTAATATCTGTGCTTGAATGGCAGAGAGAACCCCAGGTCTTGCTCTGACCCCTTATGTAGCTCCTGCAGTGAGAGTCCAAGGTCAAGGGGTATGGGGTAGGTGGTTGGTGGCCTTTATTTTCCTAACTGTGGAGAAGGATTTTCTTCACTCTTGGTGTAATGCAGATCTGACCTGCTTTTGCCTAGAGCAGTATCTTCCCTTCCTGCCTCAGGTGTTCTCTGGCTAGAGAGGTTGCAGGAGAGCCCTTCTGCAGGGATTTCTGCTGGATCGAGGCCATAGGATGTTGGCAGTGTCTGGTTTTAGTAACGCACATTAAAAGATACACATTCTCCCTCAAAACCTTCCTATACCAGTGCCTGTAGGAAGTGCCCCTTACTGGTCAGGTTTTTGCATCATGTTACGTTGCTGTGCAGCCCCTTGCTATGCTGAGGGACTGTTCCAAGCTCCTCTGATCAAATGGAGCACTGCCTTTCTTGCAGGTCCTGCCAGATGTGGCACAACTGAGCTCATTTAGGTTTTTTTTTAAAAAAAAAAGTGAATATTGGCTTGTGTGATCTCCAAGCCAATGGTCAGTGCCAGCTGCTGTCATAGCAGTGTGGAAAACCTGCTGTAGTAGAAAGGCTGCTGGGCTGCGTTTGGAAAGGATGCACATGGAAACAGATACAGTTGAACTCAATAGCCTTAGAAGTCTTTTCCAGCCTTAATGATTCTAGGATTCGTACTTTTTCATCTTTGGTAGGGCACACTGGAGATCCTCGGCCCCCTAAGGAGTTTAGGAAAGACTGACCCATTAAATCCTCTCAGAGCTTGTGCCCATGCACCAGTGTTTCTGGAGCGTAATCCTTATGAGTAAGAAGTAGGAGGGGCTGTGAACCCTGAGGGATCTGTGCCACTGCTCATGGAGATTTAAGGGTCTGAATAGTACCTTAAGGATGTGGATCGTGTTCATGGTGGGGGGAAGGAAGCAAAAAGCAATTATTATGCTTTTGGCAGCATAGGGTAGAAGCATCACCTTTCCTGACATGTTTGTCTTGAGCAGAGATGGTATCCAGTGGTAGGATGAAGAGAAGTTCCATGCTGTCTGGTGTTAATTACAAAGGGAAAACCGCACGAAAATCAAACGGAATTGAATCCCACTGCATTTGATATTCCCAGAGTTGAAGGCCTCGGTACATCTCATTAGTTTAAAACCCCTGATGGAGAGAGCTCAGCTTCGAACGGGAAAATTGATATGACATTGAGACCTGGGAGAGGATTAGCTGCCTGCCTCAGAACTTGTCCAGAGGAGTCGAACATGCAAATGTTCCCAGAGAGCAGCTCCCTGCGAGAAGGATGCTGGATAATTAAGGCCCCTGGGACCACACAGTTGCAGCGAGGGAGGGATGAGGTCTGTATGTCTGAAAAGTCCTTCCACTGCATTCTCTCTGTGGGGGAAATAATGCCTGGGCAGTGCAGACAGGCCCAAAGCTCTGGGTGTGCTTGACTGCTGGTGACAGAGGTGCTCTGTTCCACCTCTCGGTGGGATTTGCAGGTGCTGGGTTAGGATTGAGCTATGCAGGGTACTGCGTTCTTGGACTGACAAATCGGCTTACCTGGCAAAGGTGTCTGTGGAAGGTGTGTGGCTGAGACATAAGCCTGGGTTTGGCCCACAGGTGACTTGAGCTTTTGTGGCAAAGAGTTTGGTTCCGTTTTGTGACCCTGCAGCAGTGCTGAAGGCCCAAACACGCCTGGTTGCTGCAACTTGCTGTCTTTAGTGGTATGAAAATTGCAACACCGAGGCAATGTGTGTAGAAAGGTGTAACTGCTTTTCTAGTGCTTGAGCTGGTAGGAGGTGTTTGCTGGGAACGCAGGCCCTGGGATGTACTGTGCCTGTCAGTTTGTACCTGTGAGTCTGCTGTGGGCCCTGCTGGGTTTCCTGTTCTGATGGAGTGTTCTGTAACAGCCGTGTGCGGAGAGAGGATGTTTCCCACTTTCTCCTGCAAACCCCAGCCGTGCTGTGTGCGCTCTTAGGCAAGGTGCTAATGATGAAGAATCCACGATGCGGCAGCACGCCGGCATTCTCAGCTTCTGAAAACAAAACGTGTTGGTGGACTGGCTGTGATCTCTGTGGTGGCAGGTGGAGCTTGCAGACCATACCAGCATCACTGGGCTTCTTGTGTACTCAGAGGGCTGTTTCTAGCTGGGACATTGCAGTCCTCAGGCAGGATTACTGGAGAAGGGCTGGCGGGATCCCCTTCTTCCAGCAGGGTGATGGAGGCTGTGGAAGCCTGCAGGAATTGGCCATCAGCATGATGCCTCTTCTTCAGACAGAAACTCCTGCCCACGTACCCAGGAGGTGACAATCTGTGCATCCCTCTGGCACAGGCTTTCTGGGAGGGAAATCTTGTCTCTCGTTGAAGCAGTGACCTGAGGCAGGGATCCTCCTCACCCATCTTCTGCCTGTGCCTCTCTCTAGCCTGCTTAAAATAAAACAGACCTTCTGATTCTCTACTGGAAGAGCAGCTCCAGGGAGGAGCCCCAGAGGAGAACACTTGTCCCAGCACAGGGCATTGCTCACACTGATGTTGCTGCTGGAGAAGATGTTGGCAAGAGCAAGGAGCTGTGCTTTATATAACCTGGTGTCACAGCTTCCATCTGAGGGTAGCCTAGGTCAGGACTCACCAGACTGGGAAAGGCATCAATGAGGAGGACTTGAGACATGGATAAAATCACCCAAGAAGATGATTAGAAGGTAATTGTTGTTTCCTGCAGGGTAAGAAAATAATGGACTTCAGGTTTAAATCAAACAGCTTTACATGCTGTGTGTGTGGGGGAACTAATTCAGCCCTGGAAACGTGTTGTCCTGGGATGTTGTGGCGGCCAAAAAATATCATGAACCTTTAAAAAGGAACTTGGCAATTTCATGGCAGATAACTCTTGATGATGGGCCTAAACACAGCCCTGAAGCAATTTACAGCTTGGGAGTTTGTAAGTGCTGGGCTGCTAGGAGCTGGAGAATCATCCTGGGAAAACACCTCCACCTTCTCTTCAGTTCTTGCCTTTAGCATCAAGCCCCGTTGCTGTGGGAGACAGGAGGCTGAGTTAGAGGGACCTACAGCCTCTTGGCTGATGGCTTTCATGAGTGGACAAAGGTGAGTAAATGACCCTATCACACATCCTCTGAAGTGAAATCCTCCTTTTTTGAGAGACTGGGATCAAAAGAGCCATTTTGGGTCTAACGCTGGCGCCATGTGTTCCTCGGTACAGGCAGATGCTTGAGTGATGCCTCCAGTGCCCACGCCTGCCTGTGCAGAAGTGGAAGTTGTGTTGAGGGAGTTGCTTGGTGACGGTTCTTCTGGGAAGGTTTGGAAAACTAAAGAGTTAAGTAGGCTTAATAAAAATGTATCAAAATTTGTAAACATATGTATCACATCTCTTTGATAATGAAGGAGCAGTTAATAAGTATTTGCAATCGATGTTCCTACCTGGAAGCTTTCTCTGAAAGCATTTCTGAGGCTGTTCAAACAACCCATTTATTTCTATCATTTTAACAACCTGTTTTCTCAAGGCAATTGAAATTACTTGCTCAAAGAGCTGTCTCCCCTCCTCCCCACCTACGACACGCTCCATTTTACAAAGCCTTGGCTCAGTCTCTGCCTTCTGGCTGTGTCCTGAACGTCTGGGGAAGATCCTGGAATTGGTGCTGGCTGGGATCCTGCTCTGCTGGAGGTGTTGGCAGGGCAGGTGGGCAGCTTTGGGTGACAGTGATAAGCTGGGTTATAGTCACTCACGTGGCGATCCCTACCTAAAAAACAGCTTATGTGGGAAGTCAGGAGCTGCCTTGGTGCACGGCCTGGGTGTATGTGTGCACTGGAAATGCTTGCACTGGCTGGAGGAGTGTTGGTTTGGCAATGTGGGGAGCTGGGCACTTCTTTTGCTGTTCTTCTGGAATAAGATGATGTGAGATCCCACTGGTGTGTTCTGAGGACTTGTAGTACAATTCTTAGTCACTCGACCTCTGTGCCTGGTGCTTTCAGCTCCTTGATGAGCTCTTGTCTGTATCCTGGTTTTCCTCTTGCACAGAGAGATCCAGGTCCCTACCTGCTGCTTCCCGGATGTGTGGGCATCATGCAGGTTTGGATGACTTCTTTAGGCTGTTGGATCAGTACTTCTTCCTCTTTGTAGCAGTGTGTGTGAGTGGGTGGCTGGTTCCCAGAGCAATGGTGTGCCTTTTTGAAGATTGCAGAATTTGTTTGGGTTGATGCAGGAGTAGTTTAGGCCTCCCAGCCTGGGCACATCCCAGGACAAGGCTTAAAAGGTCAGTGCTGAAAGTGGGCATGATCCCTGCCTGTTAACGGAAGCAACTTACTCTTGGCTAAGGAAAGATGACAGGTGATGAGCGAAAGCTTCAGCTTCCAGGGTTCTTCCCCATGTACTTCTGGCAAGGATTTCATTTCTCAGGCTGTACTGATGCTTTGCCTTTCCCTGGGAAACTGGGAGCTGTGTGGCTTTGACGTTCTCATAGTCCCTGGGGTTATTCCCTGTCCTCCTCTCTCGGGGTGTGTTTGGGCTCTGCTTTGTGAGATAACTAATAGGGCTGTCGGCCCCCTTGTCCCAAGAACCTGAGAAGACAAATAGTGCAACATGTGTAGCCACCTTTGCAGGTCCCGAGGCCCCGGCAGGAACCAGCAGGTGACGGATGGGCTGACGAGCGGGGCTGACACAACTGGGTCAGCGCGAATGTCAAAGGGGTGGGAGCTGGGCCTCCTTCTCCCCTCTGCTTGGCACCCCGGCGCCTCTGGGCCAGACGGTGGCCACTTATCACCCCTTCCTTCAGTGCCTGCTGTAAGCTGGCAGCACCAGAGCCTTGTCTAGAAGAAAGACACGAGTCATGGTCCTAATGCTCCGCTGTGGAGCTGCCATCTGTCCTCTCCTTGGATGTCGCTGCTGGGGCAGCCTGGGAACATAACCCAGTGCTGATGCTCTGTCAGGCAAACATCTGGTTAGACTGTGCTCTGTGCCTCTGCCTTCCCAGCACACTGTGGTGCTGTGTTTCCTCAGAAAGGTGAGCTTCATGCACCTCCACAGAGATGCGTATATATACTTTTTTTAGAGTTCCAGCTCTGTGCCTTGCATCTTAATGCTGCTTTCCTTGCCCAGCCTCCTGCAGCCTCTCCTCTTTCATCTAGAGCCAGCTTCTGTGCTGTGGGAAGGGTTGCTTGTTTGGAGACCATGCAAATAGCCTCATGAGCTTCTCCCTTTATGGACGGGTGAGGAAAATTTGCCTTGCGGCTGCAAGTGAGTCTTTTGCGTGTTCTGGAGCAATGAATTGAGAGCCCTGAGCCAGTCTCACTGTACAAAATCCATTAGCCATGAGCAGAGCTACTTCTGGACTGAGCATTCAGTACCTGTTACGGCCTGAATTAGTCCCTAATTTCTGTCCCTTACAGCTAAAATGACTCAGACGTTTCTTTTTGAGATGGGGTATTGCTTCTGACTGAATACCCTACAGCCATGGCTCTACTGACCATTAAATTGTTCTCAGGAATGCACTGATCCTCTCATCTCCGGGTCAGTGTAGGCTGGTACCGTCACCTGCACATTGCTGTGGGGCTGGAAGAGGCACTTTGCTTTGCTGTAGGCAAGCAAATGCTGAGACACATCTGAGGACTCGATGGCTGCAGGTTTAAAAAGATCAATACTACCTCTGCAAAAGATTATATGGTATACTAGGCAGCAAATAGACCACTTCTGCTGGATTTGGAAAGCGTTTATAGAGTCTATTAGGGATGGTGAGGTAGAAGAGATGTATCTGGAGTGAATTGCACAGTTGCACTAGTTGAGACTCCCACATTAAGGGTTTTGCAGTCTATTAAATAAAGGAATTAAAATCAAAATAAATGAGAAAGTTTTGTCCAAGAAGTCATACCTGCAGCCACATCATCGGCCCAAGAACAGAGGAGAAATGTGCTGCCCAGAAGATGAGTGCTTGCTCCTGTATCCATTGGCCTGTGCTGCCTCCTTGAAGCCTTGAGAGATGTCAGGAAGAGGGGAGGGTTGTCTATCAGGCTTCTGTCGGGACAAAGAGCCAGTCAAGGTGGAAGCTTGGAGATCCTCCTGCTCCCAGCCAGCAGGCTGTTGGCTCTTCCACCCCACAGCTGCCGGGTCAGAAGTTGTCTTGTGCTGTGGAACATCCCTTGTGCCACACTCTGTGCTCTGCAGCCAGGGTTAGTGCTGCTGCCTAGCGTAGTCCACGGTGGGCTGGCTTGAGTGGAGGAGCAGCTTTTGGGAACTCTGTTGGCTGTGTCTGAGCTGCCCTTGTGCTGCCATCTCCTCCTGCGGTGTGCCCTGGAATAATTAGCTCTAATCACACATGAGCAATAGCCTGCCTGGTCACCCTCTCTGCTCCCAGGGAATGCGGCAGGGCGCCCGGCTCCTGTCATTTCTCCAGTGCTCTGTCCAGTCTCATTTGAAATGCCTTGCAGGATGAATTACGGTGCTCTAAGGGAATCTGCAAAATAGGATCACAGGCCAATTGAATCCATCTGCAAAATGCGGGAGGATGATGTATCGCCCTACGGATGGATTCTGCTCAAGACTTCTTTTTTTAATTTTCTTTTAAAACTCTTGGTGAGAGCAAGAACAACAAATGCTTGAGGAACAAGGAGCTGGACCAGGCCATGCTGACTAAAGGTGGGTGATGCAGAAGGGAAGCAGGGGGAAGCAAGGTGAGATTCATACTGTCTGCCGGCCAGGAAGTAGGGAAGCAAGGAGATATTCACACTGTCTGCTGGCCAGTCTGGTCCCTCCAAAAGCAGACTAATGTATGGGAGTGTTTCATGGTGTAAAATGTGCTGGGACAGGCTGGAATTACCAGCCATGGGGAGGCTTCAGGGACAAATAACAACCTGCCCAAGTCAATCAAAGCAGTTTCAAGGAGGAGCCGTGCAGGTGCCCTGACCCACATGGACATTGCAGGTACCCCAGTCCATCTCAGGGCACAAGGGCAGCTGAATGCAGGCCTCAGGATCTGATTTAGCCATTCCTGGCTGGCTGGCCTGGCCATGCTCCCCTGGGAATGTGGCCAAGGTCACCCATCTTGGCCCTGCTGTGGTTGGACTGCCAAGGAAGAAGTTAACCCCCTTGCACTTTGGGTGGATTGAGGTTGGGCTGGTGTTACCGAGCCTCCTCCTCCTCCGGCTGGGATGCTCCAGCCATGGCCTGAGGGGGAAGGGAAATGAATTAAACCCATCTTCAGACACGTTTGTATTGATTCTGTCACTTTCTTGCTGCTTGCTGACAGGTGATGGATGGCTCATAATGCGACCGGCACAGTACATTACGTTTCCCATCCAGGGACTCCTAAATCATTTCAAATTTTCAAATTCCCTAATCAATATTTTATCAGTAGCAGAAGAAAGCGGAACAGACCCATTTCTCAAGAGGCAGAAGAATGAGCGTGTGGATGCGTGCCTGCACATACATAGGCATGGGAGTTTGGGTATTTATAATCACAACTGAAGCACCGTTAGTATAACAATTATATCTGCAACCAGAAAAATAAATACAGAAGTAGCACCAGGAGTGATGCTTACATTTAAGTGACTTCAGGATGAAGTAAATTAGAGATTTGGATTTCTGATACGAACATGGAGGATTAATGCCATGTGGGCTTTGTGCTCACCGCTCAGTCGGTCGCTCCATCCTTAGGCAGGGTGCAGGGGGGTCGAGGCAGGTGCAAACATGCCTGTTTTTTTGGGGAAGGAAATTGGATTTGCAACCACCTGTAATGCACTGGGACTCAGATCTGTCACTTGGCACTGAAGCAGTAATGGGGAAATATCCTTAGCAAGCCTATCTGGAGCTGGATTATGTGGCCCAGGTGGTTGTTTGTCTGGAATTTTAACCAAGCATGGTGTTGCTTTCTTGGGACTGGAGTGGGCAGAGAAGGATCCTGTTGCTGCCATGGTGTGTTGGGGCACTGAAAGACTGGATGGGAATGTGCCTGCAATCATGTGTGCTTGAGCTGGTCCTGAGCAAACAGCGTGTGCCTTTCTACTCCTCTGCTGGCACTTGCTGTCACAGTAGGATGTGATCCAGGTGGGGCTGAGTGAGGATTGAGAAGGAAGTACTGGGGCATTTCAGAGGAGGACTCCGTGATGTTAGGATACCGTGTGGAGTGGCTGGCTCCAAACTGAGACCCAGATTCGGTGACTTTCCATGTCTTCCGCACTGGGCTACCTTCAGCAGTAGCTCCCAGTTCGTGCCTGGCATCTGGCTTTCTCCTGGGCTTTGGGATGGAAGAGCTCAGGGAAGAATGGAGCTGGTTCCCCCATTATAGGAGTGGGGTCTGTGCAAAGTGGAGGCAGCACAGGGCTTTGTTCTTTCCCCTCCAAAAGATGATCCTGGTGAGACAGCTGGAGCATGCCTGTCTGCCCTGAAGATGGCTGCTTTCCCCAAATCCTTCCTGTGCTGGAGGTCCTTCGTGTGTGCTCCTTGCATCCCCCGACCTCGCCTGCTCAACAATCTTCCTCCATTCAATTACTCATTCTCTTAGACTCTTGTTTTTTATTCCCAGGCTGGATGTTTTCCAAGTAAAAGATTTATTCTTAAGCTATTTTTTTCTTTCCTGTGAAGAGAGCTTCCAAACAGCACAGATGTGAGGCTAAACATAACCTTCCTTGTTACTGTCACCTCTCCTCAGCGCTCGCCTGGCTGATCTGGTGTTGCCTTTGCTTCCGAGTGTTGTTTCACAGCTCAGCTGTAGCTTGCTGCTGGAATGCACAAGGTAGGCTTGCAGCAGAGAGCAGGGCTGATGCTCTTGGGAGCACAAGGTGGAGCTCAAGGGTGGCACTTCCAAACCCACACTGACCTCCTGGCCCTTTCCCAGGCTGTGTGGGGACCCTTAGCCCTTTGGGCTGGTGTAGTGGCATAGGCTGCGTAACAGGAGAGTCGGACCTTCCTTCTAGAGGTAGTTTAAAAAACAGCTTTTTACTCATAGGAGAAACTTCGTGCCTTTCCATCCTGACCTCTGCACAGTTTAGGGGAGAAACACATGCTCCTTCCCCAAGGCATGAGCTGCCTCACCACCAGCAGGGAGATCTTATACTACAATACTTCTATGCCAACATTTTTTCTCTACATTCAAAGTTTTCCGTGGGCTTGGTTTCCGAGACTGGATCCCTGCTGTGCCCATGCGGAGGTGAGGTTTGCAGCTATACCCTTTTCTCTCTATTATCGCATGCTCAGGGTTTGTCAGGCATGGGGGAGGCCTCTGATTTGTGCTGTCCACATTGCTTCCTCCCCCAGAGCCACTATGTGTAACAGGAACCTGCTTGAACATTGCAAAAAGATGTGTGGAAATAACTGATTTTCTTCTTCTGAAAGCCTGTGCCTGGTCTGCAGGAGCAGGAATCCTTTTGAAGAGCTCCTACATACTTCATGTGTACCGGAGGCAGGTTGCGAGGCTGTTTTCCTTTTTCCTTGGTTAAAGATAAGATTTAATTGAACCAGGGAGAACTCACTGCTTGCTGTGTCGTGTACTGATCTGATGGCTGTCTGGAGTTGGGTCTGAAAGTGTCTGGAAGTGGAGCTCCTTCATCCACGCTGCTCTGGGCAGTGTGTCCAGGATTCCCAGAGCGCAGCAGGAGAGAGGAAAGGAGCGACTGAGGTGCCTCCCAGGGAGACAAGGTATTTGTCATGTAGCTGTCACCAACCGCTCTTCAAAGCAAACTTGGTCCCCCAGACTGCCTGCTGCTTTCCCTTTTTAAAGTACAATAGCACGAATTGCCTTTCCCCCCTGCTTTGGTGTTAACTTCCTCTTGTTCTTGTGCTTTTTGAGGATACGTCGTGTGTTTCACAGGACAAGAGTCACATCCAGACCTTGGTGCTTCACAGCTGCCACCTTTGCAACACTCGTATGAGTCCCCATCAATAGCTGATCTAGACAATGACTGCATTCAGCTGATAAACCCAGTCCTTCTGCACAAGAGGTGAAGCCCATCGTTTGGGCCTTAAATACTGTTTCCCTGGATGAGAGATGTTCTGAAAAACTGCATACCTGAGAGAGAAATGGGCCCTTACCACCTGAAAAACTTTGCTGTGGAATTGTGTGTTGCAGTTCTCATCTTTATGGTTGCTGTGCCTAGGAAGGAGCAGGGAAGCTGGGAAACTCTCTGCAAGCAGTACTAGGATTAGCTCAAACAGGAGGGGCTGGGATGAACTGGCTCCCCAAAGGCAGTGCTCAACCCCCACTTGTCCTTAGGACAAGGGACATGTTCAACCCTAAAGCTCCAGGACACAGCTCCACCGTACATCTTAAGAGGTCTTTTCCAACCTAAATGATTCTGTGATTCTGTATCTTACGTGCTTTAAAATATACTTGGGTGTCCTGAAAGGATCTCGGGTTGGGAGCTGGGATTTATGTCCCTCAGGATAAGAGCCTGGGGCAAACAGATCTCAGCTTGGCTTGTCATCTCTCTCAGCTGGCAGTGCCCCTTTTCTAGTGGGACAGAGCTGGTCGAGGTGGTACAGCTGCTGTGAGGACAAGGAGGACATGGGCTGAAGATACCTCGAGACTTCGTGTCAGAGCTGTCACTTGCCAGCCTGACCAGAATGCTGTGCAGGGAAGTGGATTTTGGGTAACGTAGCAAAACAACACGAAGGCTCTGCACAGTTTTCAAATGAGCTGCGGTGGCATGAAGGGGAAATGCCCAGCTGTTTTTAATACCCAGCTTAAGGGAAGTCCTTTTGTTCATTTAGTCTTGATTTAAAGTGGTCTGAGGAGGTGAAATCCTCTTGCCTCATCTGGGTCTAAGCTGGGTGCTGATAAGCAAAGAGCTGTTTTTCCCTGCCAGCCACTTCTGCCAAGCCAGAAATAGCCTGCCCGAGTAAGCTCACCATAGCAGCATTTCTCATTCAGAAGTTAATAAGCTTTGAAATTGGATTTTAATCAACTAATCTTTGATCCTAGGCGCTAGAGCTCGATTAGGAGCGTCCAGTAAACCAAGTTACATCTTTCTTCCCTGCTGTCTTTTTTCCCCCCAATCTAGCAAAGAAAAGGCTGAGAAATGTTTCAGCATTTGAGGACCTGTGCATTTTAGGGTTTGTGTTGTGCCTGTTATTTTGATCTGATCCATCCCATGGCTGCATGAAAACACTGATCTCTGGTGGACATCTGCTCTTCCAAGGCTGTAAATGTCTTTTAACAGCTTCTTTTGGGAAAAGGGCTGGAACTCTTTTTCAACAAAGGTTTGGATTCAATCAGGTGAGGTGGGACAAGGGATGGAAGATCTGCTGTGGCCCTTCCCATATCCCTCCTATTCCCAGCATCAAAACAGAGTACCATGAATTCTGCATCCCACAGAATCATGAAATAGCTGAGGTTGAAGGGACCTCTGGCATTTTGCCAGGCTGCAAAGGAAATTATGGCTGGACTTTGGGGTCATGTAGTTACACTTCTGCTCAAGGGATGGATTCAGTTCAGACCTCTCCAACTTATTCCACCTCCCCATAAATCTGAGCAAAGTCTCCTGTCTCAATTTACCCTCCAAACACTTTTCTCTTGATCAGATAGAGTAGAGGCTGATTTTATTTTTTTAAAGCTATATTTAGATTCTGGTGCACATGCTTGCGTTTCCTACAGAAATACTGGCTTAGTGAGCTCCCCGAAGACCACACAGCTCTTCCCTGTGCTTGTGGAATGGTCGAATCAAATGGGAGAGGATTTGTTTGGGCAGCAGAGTAAGCACACAGAGGCACTGCGCTGCTCACATGCTGTAGTCTTGTTATCTTGAGCCATCCCTGACGCTGCTGTGTTGTGCAGGGTTGGGGTGGGCTCTCTAATGAGCACCTCTTTCCCTGACACCTCACACTCGGCGTGCTGGGAGAGTGGCACAGAGGCCCTGGGGTGGGCTTGCCACGGGTGGCTTGTGTTTGGTGGGATGTTGGGAAGCAGGTTACGCTGGCTCCGAGGGGGGTGTGTGCCTGGCTCTGCTCTCCAGTACTTCTGCTCGCTCTCCCAGAGGATGTTGTAGTTTTCTTGCCCTGGGCTATGAACATCCATCCGGATATTCATCTTCCTTCCTCTGAGGAAAGGCAGCAGAGGGAGTGTAGTGGTCCTTCCGAACACACTTTACAGCCTAGAGTATCTGTTTCATATAAAACTACCCTAATGGCCAGCTTTTACCATTTGCAATACTTTCCAGGGGATTTAAGCTCTGCGATGGTACTTGCCAGGAATGTGAACTGTGGTGTGGCAGCTTTTGGGGGCTGTCCAGCCTGTGCTAGGCTGACAGGTAGCTTGAAAGGAAGCTGGTCTAGTGGGCAGGATTGGCTGGCCCTTCAGAAAACAGTGTGCTTAGGGTGAGTCAGCTTCCCCTGGAGGTGATGCTTCCAGCCAGCCACAGCCACATGATAAATTAAAAGTGACATTAATCTACTAACCCCCAGGCCAATACAGTTAGCAGAGCTGATTGTACCAAGGGATGAAGTTAGGCTGGTTAGGATCCTTTGAGGCCTCTGGATTTTACAGATCTTGGAGGGTATTGATCCCCAAACCTTCCCAAGCTGTGAGTGGAATTCAGAAGCCCTCACAGGGAAGATCCTTAGAAGGAGTCCAGAGCAGGTCTGATGCCCCACAGAGTGGCAGGTGGGGTCCCAGAAGCTTTTTCCAGGCCACACTCAAAATAGAGGAGGTCTTGACTTGTGTAGCCCCAGCTGTGAAGAGATGATGGCCTTGTACAGGGAAATCTGCAGTCTTTCAAGTTTTTCCTCATGTTTTCCATTCTTATGTGGTATTTCTAGCTAGGGCTAGTTTTCTTCATTTAAAGATCAGATGAAGTGCTCCCCCCACCAACAAACCTCAGTCCTTTCTTGGGTTACCAAAGACCAAAGTGTTCTCACTCTGGTGGCACGTGGTGGTCAATTATTTTGTGAAGCTTTTTGGAGTGAATCCCATAACAGAGCAGCAAGTCTGGTGTGGCAAAACAGCATTGCAGGCCTCAGCTTGTCCTCCAGGCTCCATGAAAAGTGTGAACGAGCTGCCAGCAGCCATGGTGGGTGTGAAGACCTGATCCTGCCTGCTTTGGGATGTGTGAATGCTTTGACCTTCTTAGGGCGTCCCATTGTAATGTTTTAGGGCCTGATTTCTGACAGGGCTCTGCATCTCCCAGCTTGTGTCCAGCTCTCTTGCCCAGTTGACCCCAAATCTGAGCATGATATCAGGTTTGGACACTTCTCCACGTACTGTGATAAATGTTTGTGTGGCTGAAGAGAACAGGCACAGCTCAAAATATCTAGGAGAGAGTACCTCATTCTATTCCTTCCTCCTGATCATCTTCTCAAGGTGATTCCTCCTTGTTGCTTCCAGCCAGCCACTGGAGGGACTAGAATCTCTGGAGATGTCCCTTCTGGAGAACCACCCAAGCTAGAGCCAGCTGGTGAGCTTCAACTTTCGAATTTGAAATTTTTTTGATGGTGTTTGAATGGAAAGGCTGCATGTCCAGTGAGTTGTGGTTTTATGTTTGGTTTTGTTTGGGGGTTTTTTGGGGAAAAAATGAAGGATAAATGAACTGTGAACCAATTTTGAGTCCATAATCAGCTGGATTCAGAGCAATGTTGAGCTTTTTCCCCCTCTTAGGCTCATGGCCTAAGGAACCTCTTTTTTGATCTGTGCTTAGTCTTACCTAACGTTATGGATCCACCTCCTTGGAAAAGATAGGCAACATTGAAAAAGCACTTTTAACTGCCTTTTTCATGGTTGTGTTGTGTTGGGGCAGGTTTGGGTATGGCTGTGGGAGCTGGTAGGAGGATGCTATGGAAATGCTATGTGCTATGATCATGCAAGCCTGGGTAAGGAGGAGGAAGAGGGATGGAAATTTATTGTAAAACTATTGCTGCAAGGGCAGGGGAGGGTGTTTGCCGAGGAATGTTTTGAAGGATTGGTGCTCAGTGGGCTGACAGAAGATTTGATTATGCTTAGAAGTTTAGACGGGGGACCCATCAGTGACATTATTCTCTCCTTTTAATGAGGGCAGAGTTTGTCTGTGTCCTTCAGGAGAAGGACCAGATCCTGGCCTGGTGTACGGATGGCAGTCCCCAACTCTCCCCTGGAGGGCTGGGGCTGGTCTGGATGAACTATAGATTTTACTTGTCTGCCCTTGTCCCAGCACAGAGTCACCTCCAGCTCAGCCCAGGATGTGTGGCTCATTCCTTGTGAAGGACACAATGAAATCTTGCCCAGGTGACAGTCTCCAGGGACCGCTTTGCAAAGACGTGCCAGAGCTGTGGCAGCCACAGACTCACTTAAATTCCAGCAGCGAGCTAGTTGGTGCCAAATCCCATTTGTATCACTGAGAAAAATGGTAAAATCATTGTTAGGTGTTCACTAAAATACTCTAAATTTTAGAGAACACGAAGCATGAGTCAGGCATCGAAACCAGCATCCAAAGGAGGGAGGGAGTGGCGAGAGGCAGCAGGAGTGCTTATGAAATATTTTGTTTCACTGGCAAGAGGACAAGAAATAATTGGGCCTTAAATCAAGGAAATGGGAGAATAGGAACAGCAAATCAAGGGAAATGGTGGAAAATTAGGTCTTAGAGTAGAGAAATGTGTACACATGATCACCTGGTGGTTCTGGCAGAGATATATGCCCATAAATCTTCTCTTTTAACCTCTTCCCTGTTGCTTTATGGGGAATAGTGTCAGGCTTGCTGGCCCCATCCATCTTTTGTAGAGACTACTGGTTTTGGTTTCAACTTGCTTGGTGCTGAACACCCACTGAGTGGCCTGAATCTGCTTCAGAGCTGGAGAGGGAGCTCCCAGGCTGCCTGGACTCCTTGGGGCAGCCTGCAGACTGTGCCCTCTGGGAGAAGACAATTGTGCAGATCCATCCTGCGTGTGGGATGGATAGGGTGAGCCACGGAGGGCTCTCTCCTAGAGCTGTAGCGTGTGTGTTTATCAATACCTCGGGGTTCACATTAGGAGGTGTGATCTGCTCCTTGTGCTCTGCAAACTGGCACAGCTCTCGATTCCTGCAGGGTGAGGTGGTCCCTAAGCAGGGGAGAACATGGCCTTCACTGCACATAGCCCAAGCTTTCCCTGTCTGACCAGGATTGCAGCTGCATCCCCAACAGGATGAGGGATGTCCCCCTCGCAGATGTTGACACCTGGAAGAGTAAGGTAACCTGTAATGTCCTGTGTGAGACCCAGGCACCTCCCTGCTATTGAGGCACAGGACATCTCAGCAGGTTCTTCCCAGCTGCAAATTCTGCTATTAAAAAAAAAAAAAAAAAAATTATTAAAAATCCCCTTTACGCCTCCCTTAAGGTCCCAGGCTTATTTTTCTTACAAAAATAATGAAATGTAAAAATAAAGCTCTCCCTGTTTGCTTTGTGCCAGCCCTCCCTCCCTGTGCACAGTGCTCATTAACTCCCCTAACGCTCGAGTCAGACGCGGCCTCCGGTTAAAAACAGCAACCGCCCTCGTGCCTTGCCTGTTTCCCAGGAGCTGGCAGCCAGACAATAACACCGATGCGATCATCTTCATCAGAAGATGTCAGCCCCTCTGTAAAATTTACATAACTTGAATTTGGAGTTGGGGGGGGCGAGGGGAGGAGGGAGAAGCAGTTAAAAAATAAATAAAGAGTGCTGGAAAAAGAAGTGGAAAGAGGAAAGCTGCTGTTTGGGAGAGGCTGCTGGAGAAGCTGCCTCCCTGCAAATCCCTGCTGAGGGCTGTTTTGGGCAGGTAGGAGTTTCTGCTCCGGGATCACAGGTGATGTGAGTTAGGTTGCTGCATCAGTGGTTGGATTTGATGATCTTGGAGGTCTTTTCCAACCTCAGTGATTCTGTGGTTTTCCCCAGCACAGCTTTTCTGATCCACTCTGATACCTGGGGGTGAGCGTACTCAGCAAGAGTGGGGTGTTAAATTATTCTGTCAGAAACAAAAGTCTCAGCTGAATGTTGTTTTAAAATAGCCACCCTGGGCCACATGGTTTGAGGAGCTCTATTAGTCAGATAAAAACATCGTCCCCTCATATTTAGGCAGAATGGGGGTGTCCAGAAGTGTCTTAACACAAAAACTGCTCCTGCAAAGCCTTTAATCTGATTTTGTTTGGCTGTTGGTGGGAATCTGATGTTATACCCACCTTTGGCTGGCCCTAGGGCAGCTGCCCAAGGCAGGCAAGCCCAAGCCCAGGGTGTAAGTGTCACTGTTAGGGTGACACTGCTGACCTCCAGTTCCTGCCTGAAATGGCTGCACACCCAGGGGCAGGCTCCCCAGAGGGAAGGGGAGAAAGCCATCACTCACTGCTTTGGTGGGAGAGGAACTATATCCTATTTGGGCATCTGGGGTGAGGCTCCTGAGCTACCTGGAGGAAGCTCCTTCGCCTGTGGCTGTCAGCATGGCTCAGTCTGGTGTTACACAGCCTTGGGGTTCAGTGCTCGATGCTATTGTGGATCCCCTTTCAAGGCCTGAACACGGGGGTTTTTGTTTGGTTTTTTTAGTTATCATCACTCTAAAGTAATGCAGAGGAGTGAACGTTTGTGCCAGCAGCAGCTGAGGGGATCAGCAGCTGTCTGGGGCCATTATGCAGAAGTTCAAGTCCTGGCCAGCGTGCTGAGCCCTAACGATCCCCGACCGAAGGCACGTCCAAGAGATGTCAGGCAGAAACTTATTCTTTATTAGTTTATGCCTTTTTGAATGTGGGAGATGCTGTTTGGAATGTGTGTCTGGGCACAACAGCGTTGCTGTTCCTGCCTGCTTTTCCATCACCTCGCTCTCTCTGCTTGTCTGTTTGCTATTGTGCCTGTATTATTTTTTCGTCTCCCCCCCTTGCTTCATCTCTAGCATAAAAAGTTATTCAGCCCCCGAGTGCGCGGGAGCCTATTGTGCACAGAGAGCTGCAGCACAAAGGATTCCAGAGACAATCTTGTTCCCTCTCGCCAGCACAAGCTGCCCAGCCAGATTCAGAAACACATCTGCAAGTCTTAAAAGGAGTTATGCTCTGTTTGACTGCAGCTTAAAGCATGGGGAATAGGGGAGGCAGAGGCGTTTCAGGAGCCTGGTGGGTTTTATCAGCCCACGCATGGTCCTGTGGCACAGCTGCAGCCCAGCCCGTGCTGATATGTCAGTGAATGCCCCTGTTTGAGATGGAGCTTTGCTTTGCAGCTGGTCTGAAGATTAGCGACGGACAAACTCTCCCCTTGAGAACCTCTGGTTTGTGGGGAATGGAGGTGCCCCCCCAGGCAGGCTGCGGTTTCAGCACCAGCATGGCTGCCCTGGTGGTGTGTGGGTACTCATTAGTCCTGGCGTTCAGCAGGGCTCAGATCTGGGTGCAGACCTCCTTGACCGCTTTCCTGCAGTGGCAGCTCGGAATGGCACCGTGCTGCAGGCATGGATCTCCATTCTCAGCAGCAGCTTCATGTTTTCCAGGACTCCCACTGCCCAGAGCAGTGCCTGTGCAGGGACCCTGGGAGGTGTGTTGCCAGCCCTGGCACGTGGTGGCTGTCAAGGGCACTGAAGCACCTGAGGCGAGGTCAGGAGACCTGGGTTCCTGCATCTCCCAGAGCTGTTCCAGGCAGGCCTGCTTGAATGCTGTCTGGACACTTGGCATAACCCCAGCTTCCATAGCAGCGATGGGAGAAGCTCTAGGCTCGGGTTCTGCAGGTCAGTTTAGCCACTGGTCTGTTTGAGTGCAGCTCTGGTCCAGCTGGGGCATAATGGGGTTTTCCTGACTAGAGAATAACAGAATGGTTGGGATTGGAAGGGGTCTTACAGATCTTCCTTCCCATTCCAACCCCCTTGCCATGGGCAAGGACACCTCCCACCAAACCAAGCTGCTCTGAGTCCTGTCCAGCCTGGCCTGGAGCACTTCCAGGGATTGGGCAGCCACAGCTTCTCTGGGCAACCTGTGCCAGGGCTTCAGCACCCTCACAGGGAAGATTGTTTTACAAATATCTAATCTGATCTCTCTCAGTTTAGAGCCATCCCCCCTCTTCCCGTTGCTCCAGAACCTTGTCCAAAGTCCTTTTCCAGCTCTCTTGTAGCCTCTTTCAGCACAGGAAGGGGCTCTGAGGTCTCTCTGGGGCCTTCTCTCCTTCAGGCTGGACAGCTCCAACTCTCCCAGCCTGTCTCCACTGGAGAGGTGTTCCATTCCTCTGAGCATCTTTGTGGCCTTCCTCTGGACTCGCTTCAAGAGGTTCACATAAACCTGTGGAAAACCAGGGAAACCCCCCATCTCTAGATCTGCAGAGGTGGGAGGGTTGGTTAAACCCATGCCACTAATCATTCCTTGTT
>VWZT01011938.1:850501-959478 GCA_013397055.1 Pachycephala philippinensis
CCTTCAGGCTGGACAGCTCCAACTCTCCCAGCCCCTCTCCACTGGAAGAGGTGTCCATTCCTCTGAGCATTCTTTGTGGCCTTCCTCTGGACTCGCTTCAAGAGGTTCACGTAAACCTGTGGAAAACCAGGGAAACCCCCCATCTCTAGATCTGCAGAGGTGGGAGGGTTGGTTAAACCCATGCCACTAATCATTCCTTGTTTCAGTCTTGTGAGACAAAGTATTCCCAAGCTCATGGATCAACCTGCAAGCTGAGACGTGCTCTGTGAAATGCCAGGATTTGGGCGACCTCTTCCATTTCACCTTGGATGCTGTTGGAGTTCAGCGCTGCACCAAAGTAGGAGAAGAGGAGGTGTCCAAGCAAGTGGCAGGGACAAACAGCTTTAAAAAAGCTCTGTCTTTGCAGAGTGCTGTTTCTTTTAACCTTTAAAGACTTCTTTTCAAAGCCTCCTGCTTTGATTACCCGTTCACAGTTGTCTTTCTGGCAGCCCGCAGAAGAAAGGAGACACGGATGAGGGTTAAAGAACAGCTGCAGGAACATAATTAATGCTTTGCAACATTTCTGAAGGCCTTTAGCACCTTGCCGTGACCCAGCCTGTAACATCTGTGCGTTGGCAGCAGCCAAGCTGTAAAACTTCCCTCCTCCAAGTCCTGCACAGAGCAACTGTCGCCTGCCCGAGGCGTGCAATCAGGGCGAAAACGTAACAAATCAGTACAAAAGGCAGGCTGCAGCACAGATGGCAGGTCCTTGGGTGCTGGGCTTGGCAGTGGTAAGGGGCTTCCAGCTGCTGATCCTTGTTAGGTGCCCAAGGGGGGAGGTGGAGGAATGCTGCTTTAGCAGAGATTTGATAGGAGAAATAGGACACAGCCAGATCTGAGCGTCCCTGCACTTGCCCACGTGTGTTCTCCTGCACGGAATGGATGTGGGCCAAAGGCAGAGCCCAGCCCTGCCCGGCGCTGTCAGGATGATTGCCTGTGCAGCTGTCACGGACCCCGAGGGATGCCGAATGTGTCCCCATTTGGACCGTGTTTTATCAAGGTCTGTCTTTTGCAGCACTTTTCCCTTTATGTGGCTAAAGGGCACCTTCAGGGCTTGCCACCCTCATTTTCATGTGAGCTGTAACTCAGTACAAAGAAGACACATAAGTGACTCCAATTCCCTGGGGTTCCAGCTAGCGCTCTGCTTTCAGTCCCACACCCAAGTCACAGCTGGAGCTAACTTGGTGACCAAAGAGAAGATGAACAAAACCACTTTGTTTTTGAAGATTAACTTTTTTCTTCTTCCATATCTCCCTTTCCCTCCGTGTTTCGCTGCAGCCAGCCCCGCTGAGTTTCCACCCTTCAAAGCCCATCGTATCCAGCTGGACAGGAGTGAGCTTGCCAAGGGGAACTGTTTGTCCTCTGCTCTTTTTGGTTTTCTGAGAGGCCTGTGACTGTAGTGGATGCCAAGCAGCCCTGACCTTCACCTGACTGGAGTTCCCAGCTGCTACAGTGTTATTACAGCATCTCTGCCTGATAGAAATTCAGCTTTGTTCCTTGTACCTGGAAATTCTATATGACAAATGGGTCTCATTTCTAATTCTAGCCTCCTTTTGGTGGACCGGAATGTCTGCTGCCTGGGAGAGGTTTGTAGATCCGAAAGGCTGGAAGGAAGCACTACATTTCTCTCCTCTGCCTCCTGTTAGAAGTGTGCCAGAGACACTAATCCAGCATTTGAATTTCAGCCAGGTAGCTGGAAGGGACTGCATCTCCTCGGCACCCTCCCCTGATGGACTATCCAGCTTTGCTTCTCATCATGCCTCCCTGTACTTCTCTTCCTTAGGGCAGCAGGGAGGTGTTGCTGGAGAGACTGACTTTCTTTAAAGAAATCTCTTGCTTCACAAGTCAGATGAGGATGTTTTGCTGCATCTCTGATGAAATTTCTTCCCTTTGGAAGGAAAAGTGGCTGGGTTTGCAATAGGCTCCCTCCTGGTAATAAAAATGATGGGATTCCTTCAGGGACAGCAGCAGGGGAATTAGGCCCGGGTAACAGCATATTATAACATCTCAGACATCTTTGTTTATGCAGTTTAAACAATGCCTGAGCCACAACATCCCTGCGGGCTTGGTGAGCCCCACAAGGTCTGTGGGCACCTAGGGCACCTCGGAGGCAGATCTCTGGTTTTGCAGCAGCTGTGGGTTTAACTCTGTGTCTGTTGCTGCATGCCTATGCACTCCTTTCCTTGGTGGGGAGGAATACGAATTGCTGCCTCTCTGAGATGGCTTGGCTATCTTTAGATTTCTGGTGCCAAATTATTTTTCCTTTGGCTGGCATTCATAAGGAGGTGTTGTGGTTTTTTTTCTGGTGGTAGTGCCCTAGGGTCTTAATTTTTGACCAGCTCCTTTTGCTGGATGCTGTGCAATCACTTCTTTCTCACCCTACAATCAGGTTTGTTTTTTTTTTTAAAGAGGACTGGAAGAAGCCATAGAGCATTATTTTCATTTGGGAATTGCAGCTGAAATAGAAAGTGCCTTGCTCTGGTGGTCAGTCCAGTGTCAGATGTGTCCAGCTGTGCTCGTTGGAAAATGGTAAGCAAGGGTGAGCTGCAGGCTACATGAAGGAGAAAAGGAGAGAGAATACTCATGGGGAAGCGAAAGCTGAAATGCTCTGAAAATCTGGTATCAACAGTCAGGACTATGGGGGCACACTTTGGGCTCTGCAGCCACATCAGAGGCAAAGAGGAATAAAAAAGGCATGCCAGAGAGAAAGGGCAGTGGATTAGTAAGTTACACAAATAGGACTGCCATCGCTCCTGCTCTTGGTCTTATTCCCCTCAGCTTCAAGACAGTGATTTTAAAAAGAAAATGAATGCCAAGGCTGTATGTGGAACGTACACAAAATCCCAAGTGTTTGGTTAGGAAGCTTCTTGTTTCTCTCAAGAATATTCTTTCTCTCTGCACAAATGTATATGCTCTGGGCAAATCCCCTTAAAGTTATTCTGTGGTGAAGGCCCTTGAATACTGGTGGTTGAAGGAGAACATATTTCATGTTTGCACTGGAATTTCTAATTGTATGGGGAAAAGCCTCACGTTTCCACCCAATTCTCCCGAAGCAAGGAAGCGTTACATTCTTCTGCTTTGCCTCTTATTAACAGAGTTTCTGGAGGTGCTGAGCTCCTGCAGTTCCCACTGGTGTGAGCAGGGCAAAGCAACCCTGGAAAGTAGATGTGAGAGCTCTCCAAAGAGAGCTTTCCATGCAATCCTAGTGCATCCTGCCCCATCCCGAGTGTGGGATGTGGTGTGTTTGCTGCATGTCGGTTTGCCTTAGGATTCTCACCTGCTTTATAGCCCTGTGTGGTGGGACACTCCAACCCGTGAGTCACTGGTCAGGCCAGGTGGTGGGGACCTGACCTGAGCACTATTACTTTTGGGTGGTGGCTGTCTCCCTTTGATTGCTGGGTGTAAATCTGGGGGTTTCAGGCAGAGATAAATCTGTCAGCGAGACCCCGGCTGTGGAGCCAGAGCGAGTGTCGGAGGCACTGGCGGTGTGTTTGTCCCCAGCCCCGTTGATGTGGCAGGGTGCAAAGGACTAGTTAATCAAACTGCAGAAATTAGGTGCCACCCAGCCATTTTTCAGTTGTCACCTGGTGATCAGACAGAGCAGCTGCTCTGACAGCCCCGAGCACTCAGCCTGTGGTGTTTGACAGTGAATTAAACAGCAGCACCGTGCTTTCTGCTCCTTTGCTCTTACAAATTGGGACTGAGTCCTCAAAGCCACCGTTTACCTGCGTGGGGGAGGAGGAAGAACCGGGGTTGTAAAATAAAACGAAACAGACCAGTCAAGTAATTTAATTCTTAAATCTTGTCTCCGTTGGGCTAATCTCGTCCAAGCCACTCTTTGCTCAGGTCAACTGCTTTTAATTAGCAAGCTTCATTGATCAGGGCAGGAGTGGGAGCTGGTGGGTTGCTGTCCAGGTCTTTTTAATTAGAGGCTTTTCTTCCTTGCTGGAGGAATGGTATTACCCAGAGAGGAACCTGGCAAGAAGGCCTGGAGTTGTTTGAAGAAGGCTGACCTACGATCGCCTCTACTGCATCTCTCCTGGCAGTGTCAGGGGTTAGTGAATTTTCAAGTGGAGAAGGAGGGAGGAAAAAGAACCAAGCCTGAAAGCAGGTTGTGGTAGCACTGGGAATTACTGTGTAGAAGTAGTTGCAGGCAGGAGTGTGGGAGTGTGGTTTTTGTTTCTAGTAGGGAAAGGCAGAAAAACTAAGGATCACTGCAAACACCTCCAGTCTCCCCAGCATCTTCAGTCTGCTTCCTCAAATGTTGCTGGCCAGCAGCAGGAGCAGTGGAGCACCTTTGTGGGAAGAAGAGTGAAGAATACTTGCTCCCTGCCTTGGGGAGGAATGCCCTGCAGTCTAACAAGGTAGAGGTTGCTATCACAGTTTTTCCCTCTTACAGTGGTTCTCTAGGGCATTAAGAGTAGTGGGTTTTTTTTGCCCTCTTACAGTGCTCTCTGCCTCTAGGGCTCCGCAATTTATAGTTAAGGAAAATACATCTAATATTAATTAATTAGCACAAATTTGCTATTTTATGTGTTTGATCAACTCAGCCGTGAAAATCCTGAAATGCAGTTAAATCAAACAGAAAGGAAGTGGCTTTGTATCAAACTATTGAATTAATATAATTATCTTATTGATTAAATCATCAAATCAACCTACAGCTCCTTTATCTGCTTTACTTGGCCATTTGGGAAGGCGTCAGCTCTCAATCCCTGAAGCACCACTCTCAGTGCCAGTGCCTGCCTTTATATTCCAGTCAGACAGCTGATCTGGAGGTGATCTCCAGCCGAATCTCCCCTGCAGAGCAAAGCTCTGATGGCCATTACAGCTGCCAACCAAAATTATATATATTTGGGCAAGAGGTGATCTCTTGTATACCCACTCTGTTGTGAGTCACAGATTGATTTGAGTTTCAAGGGACCTTAAAGATCATCTAGTTTGTTACATTTCAAATACCAGGGGTGGAAATGCTGGTGAGTCGTGACTTTTTAGGGTTCCACATGCCATAGGAACACAGGCACCTGTCTTGCAGGCCAAGGGCTACTTCAGGGGCTGCTTTTGGAGCTGGGGAGATGCTCTTGAAATGTCTTGTCTTATACTTTGTGTGGCTCTTTCTTGCAATGGGTTTCCTGTTCTTGCATCCTGAGGTAAAAGTGTGTGAGTGGAAAGATATTGGTATTATTAGGTGTTATTATTAATAAATACTAATGTGGGCTAGCTTAGGGAGACCTCCCCACAGGACTGATGTTCTGCTGCAAGTCATTTTAGCCAGTGGGTTTAGCTGCTCAGCTATTCAATGTATCACACTGGTTTGCTGGCTGGAGGTTGCTGTCTTAGACCTGTCAACTGTGAGACCTTGTTAATGGCCCTGATTCTTGGTGGCTCACCAGAAGTGTGAGAGGAAACAGCCATGTCATAAAGAAGGCATGTCAGGGAGAGCCTGGCAGCTGCAATGTGAAGCTGTAAAACGTGGTCTTGAGTTTAAAGCAGGGTCAGCTTCCCATTGGAGTAATCCAGGTTTTAACCAGGCAGCCAGCCAAGAGCTGGCTGTGATTAGTCAGAGCCATTATGATCTGTGAGCACACTTCTGTTGACCCTGCAGGACTCCCAACTTAAAGACATTAAAAACTTGACACAATTTGGTGCTCAAATTGTCATTGAACCCCTCAAAGTTTTATCTTCCATAGGCATGTGCAAGAGCCAGCTGCTATCTATGCAAGCAGATAAGTTTAAGTTGGTTTTAGGCTTTGAAGCAATGCTGAGCTTGTGTAGGAGTTGGACAAAAGGCTGGGTCTTTTGAGAGAGTCCCTGCTTTGGGCTCTGCTTCCTAGTCCCAATCTGTGAGTGTCTCAGTGGTCCTGCAGCCACCTCATTGCTGATAAGCGATGCCATTTCATCCTTAATCATTGCAGCTGACAGCAGCGAGGGTGACTCATCCCCAGCGCTGTGTTGGAGTGTGAGTTTAGCCTCCGATTGTGCTGCGAGGAGAGAACAGGCAGGAAGGGTTCCCGAAGGGGCTGTATTGTTCCTGCCAGCTCAGGGCTGCTGGCAGGGGGCTCGGGCACTGACAATGCTGCTGGGCTCTCTGAAATCTCACTCCTAACATGCCTCAGTAGGGGGTGAAGGGGTAAAAAAAAAAGGGGACACAATCCAGGTTTGGCTTTGTGCCGTGTTCAAACTTCTCCATGGTTCCTCCTCCTCCAGGAAACAGTCGCTCTGCAGGTGAGGCGTGAAATACATCCACTGAAGAAATTGAAAGAGACTGTCTCAGCAGGGGAGGGATTCGAATTCTGTCAGATTTGGGGGGGAGGTTTCCAGCCTTCCTTGGATGCAGATTTCCCAGGGGTGATGCTTTTCGTCCTGCATGTGATTTTTGCTTTTGGCAAGCTGCCCTTTGGCGCTGTGTGTTGCTCGAGATGAAAGGCTGGAGCGAAGCATGTTCTTAACACTTAGGAAACCAGCTGTGTTGTCAGATTCACCTTGAAATACTGATGAACAGCTTTGCAGGGGCCAGCCCTTGTGTTACCCTGCCTTGTCTGGGCTGCTGCCTTGGCTGTGACCACAGCCTCCCTTTCTGGTGGAGACAGCAGCAGGAGAGATGAGTTGATTGAGGACACAAAGAAGGAATGGTTTGGTTCTGGCCTCTGTTTCTGGAAGTCTGGTTCAGCCTTTGAGCTTACACCCTGTGCTGATGTCCCCTCTGTGATATGCCTGTTCTGCCTAGGCTGTCCCTGAGCAGCACCAATTCTCCTGGGTCCCTCCTGTCATGTTCACCCATCAGTGTCAGCTGATGGGACCTTCCTCTTGTTGTCAGGATTTGCTTTCCTCTGATAATGTTGAGACGTGGGAGCTTCACCTTGGGGAGCTACTTTCAAGCGAATGGGATTAATAATTTCTAGGTGGATGGGAATAGCTGAAGAAACATCACTTGGAAATGTGTGCGGGTCAGGCACTGAGAACATCCTTGGCCTGGCATTAAAGTCAAGGTTTCTGGCTGTGTACAGCAAAGTGATGATGGGTTGTTATTACAAGTATCTGCAGTGCGAGGGAGACCCTTCTGCTGGAGAAGGTCTCTCTGTGGCAGGTGTGTGTGATTCTGATGGTGCCTGGTGTGATCCATGCAGTCAGTCTGGTGTCAGCTCTGATTTATAAACATTACAGTGCTATGGTACCCAAACTGCAGTGTCAGAGACCTCACCTCCCCTTCTCTGATGCCTTGCTTGCTTTGCACTGGCAAATTTTAGCAGCAGCTCATGTAGATTTGCATAAGGACAGATGCCTTTTCTTCTTCTTCTTCCTCCTTCCCAGCAGTATGCCTGACCAGTGTGCACCTGACAGGTTGATCTGCCCCAGGAAGATCTGTCTGTTCCCTGTTGGACATCACAATCCTTTTCCCTCTCTGCTCCCATCAACCAGTCAGGGTTTGTGACAGGAGAACTCTCTGACTGCTGGACCGTGTGGGTGTTTGAGCATCACTGGGCTCTGCATGAGTTGCAGGTGGGAGGGTGCCCCAGGTGCTTGATGCCTTGGTTTTCCCTGCTTGTCCAAATGTGGCATCTCAGGAGGATGCAGTGGGGGTTTGCTCCCCTTCCTCATCTCTATTCCCTCACCTGAAAGCTCCAGCACAGGATTTAGGTGTCAGTGCTGGCACGGCTCATGATACTGCACATGGCAGCGACTCCAAACTGTTCCAGCCCTGCAGCATCTCCCTCCTCTTTCCCTTCCTTGCCCTCCTTGGGCTGCCCACGTGTCTGCACAGGGCCGTGGCCGTTCACCCTGTGGACAGCTCTGAGTCTGGACTGCTCTTTTTTGGCAGAACAACAATCTGTGCTTAGGTCAGCTGTAAATTTAATCGAGCGGCACAAAGGATTTAGTGCACCTTGTGGATAAAAATTGCCTTGGGCTGGACAAAAGAAACACACATGCCATTCCCTTTCTCTCCTCCTGTGACAGCTTAGGCTCTGGTTGTTTTTTTTCCCTTTTGTCTCCCACTCCACGACATAAAACTCAGATGTTATTTGCATCTCGGTGTGTCTCAAAACACTGTGAGGCTTCTTACCTAGCAATGATGAATTCAGTGTATGCAGCATAGAACTGTGATTTCCCTGAGGGTCCTCTGTAGTAATAATTTCTGTAAATAAAGGCTGGAATCGGGATCTCTGTTGTAATAGGATTTTGTTTGTGCAAGGGCTAGTAGCCATGTCCTCCTGATGCTGCCCTGTATTAGGATTGTGGGCTTTATGACAGCTTTGTGTGTGGGATGGGAAGAGTGGGCTGGCTCAGAACACCCTTGAAGGGAGGGAGAGGAGTAGGACTCACCTATGGGAAGTGTTGGGAAGTTTGTAGGCCAGAAACCCAGTGCTTATGGGCACCTCCTCTGTCTCTTGAGCTGCTGGATCTTGCCAGACTGCTTTGTGTTCCTGACAGGGGGCTGGCTTTCTGCAAAGACCCATGGCCAAGGTGAAGTTCCCCTCCTGCATAAGGTGCCAAAGCCTGTGGAGGAGAAGGAAAAACCAGAGAGGATAAGGTCTGAAGAGGCTCCAGTGATCTTGCTGCTGCTGTGACTGCACTGATCTGTGTGGAGGAGTGCTGCAAGCCCTTCGTTTGTCTCTGGACTCGCAGAACTCGCGGTGAGCCAGCGACGGCGGTGACCCCATCGCGGAGCAGCTACCATTCCAAGAAGCTCCCATCCATAAAACACACACCGTTTGTGAGAGAGAGATTTGTCAGCCCCCTGGAATGGAGGGTGCAAGGAAACGGTGCCTTTAATGACGCCTGCTCGGGAGGGAGGTGGGTGAGGAGCGCGTGCGATCGCAAGCCTCGGGGGCTGTTAGATTTTCTTCTCACCTGTTCTATCAGTAAGAAGCGCATGGGGGAAGCACATGCGTGTTCACACGTTCACTCTGCTACCCCTGCTGGGTGCAGTAACTCTTCCTGTGCTGGTGAAGGGATGCTAATGGAAACTTCTCTTCAGAGTGGGAGGACCGGTGGCTGTGCTGGAAGTGATGGGGACCTTTGTGCCTGGGCTGCTGCAGCACTGCAGAGCATCGTTGCCGCAGGATCCCGAGCAGCTGTGGGTGAATGCAGCATGCTTTGAACATACACTCCTCAGACATGTTGGTTAATTAAGATTTCTATTCTTGTGCTGGCTGTATCTCATCCTGAATTGGTGCTGTACCCAGGTTAGGTGGGCTCAGTACCACCTAGTGATGTGGAGCTGAACTGTAGCTCCACTACACTATGGAGGTAAAAGGCTTTTCCTCAGGCAGTGATGGCAAAGGATGTGTGCCAGGTTTGGTGTCAGCAGCAGAGAGTTGTGCTGTTCTCAAAAATAACCAGGTGCCAGAATTGTTTGTCACGTGAAGAGGTGTGCTGGCACTTCATCCCTCCCTGGCATCACCTGGAAGGCTTAAGTGAGCTCTGACAAAGCCTGCACACCATTCACGGTGTAATTAGCACCACGAGTCTTGCTAATTGCTGAGGGTTTTTTCTCTTCCCCCTCCCTTTCTCCAGCACAAAATTTCTCTAGTTATCTTGGGTTATCATCATGGTAGACAGTGTGCTAAGCCTGGATGCTCCTTCTGAGGGCTGGTGTCAGGAATAATTACTGCCATAGTAAGCTGATCAGCCCTTCCTTATTAGCTGCTGTTGTTGTTACTCGACATTGATTAGTAATTTGTAGCTGCCAGTGCTTTCCTCTGCCCTCAAAGCCGAGGGTTTGCTGGTGCTGCCGTGCTGCTCTGCCAAGGACAAATGAACATTTTCCCCCCTTGCCACCCACCCCGGAGCTTCCCTGTCTAGAGTGTGGTTTTTAAATCTCCAGCTCATGGCTGGGAGAGCAGCAGCAGCCCTGTCTGAGTGCTGACTTTGCAGCTGAAAATTGCTGAGGGTCCCAGCCGGCTGCAGTGGTGCAAGATCTTGTGGTGAGGGACCCAGTGGTGGGACAATGTTTGTAATTTCAGGCTGAGAGCTTCGCAGTGATGCCCTCAAGTCCTGCATCACCCTGCTGGTTGGAGAGGTCAGCGGAGATGCCTCCATAAATATCAAATGGCTCCAGAGAGGTCTGTGATGTTTTTAGGTGGCTGCTCATGAGCGTTCATGTCTGGGCTGGTGAGCAGAGGTGAAGGCAGGTTTTGGAGGGCAGTGAGGAGAAAACACACCTGTAGCCTCTGTGCTGTTATGAGATGTTCAGATTTGTTTTGAAGTAAGGCCATTTAGCAACTTGAAACTGCAAATGCTGGGAGAAGGGGAGCTTCCCAACCAAGACCTGGGGTCAGGGGTCCTCGCTCACAGTGCTGACTCCCTCTGTGGTTGGGTCTGTCTCACGTCTTTCAGCTGTTCCCACCCAGCTCTGTGAGCCACGTGCCACCACTTGTTTGTCTGACCTGCTGCTCTGTGGACCAGCTGTGCCTGTCAAAGCCGGGTCAGAGAGCAGAAGGCAGGCTTGCAAGCCTGTGCTGGGATGGAGAGGGAAGTTTGGGAAAGGAATGTAAGAATGCAGGTGCCTTTTATGTGATCCATGTCTCTTGTGTCAGCATGTTGCTGCCTCACATGTTGTCTCAGGACCTCAGCAGTGAATCTTTGAGCATTTTGGGCTGTCCAACATGGCCCCTTGCAGAGTGACATCCCCGGAGATGCTCTCGCATCAAACACCTGCATGCAAACAGCAATCTACCCTGGGCAAGCCCTCCGTGGAGGGGACATGGAGGAAGTCTTGGGCTGGTGTGGAGCAGAGCAGTGCCCCATCCATCTCGGTCCCCCTTCTGCACCTGTCCGTGTGCCACAGCCGCTATAAATCATGCACGGGCAGCAGAGACGGCGGGGAACGCGCCTCCTCTCACCCCCACTCTGACTAGCATCCCTGTGATGCCAGGGGGTGGCAGGGGGCAAAGCCTGATGTCACTTCTTGGCACTCTGAGAAGACGTTATTCAAAGAGACGGTGACCTCTCCTGGCACGCCGAGCGCTGCCGGGGACCTCCAGCCCCGCGTCTGCGGCAAATCAAATGATGTGCTGTGGGAGAGGAGGGCTGGCACTCACACATCCATCACCGGCCTGCTGACCGTGGAGGAGAGAAGAGAGAGCTGCCAAGGAGCCTCCCCTCCGTCGGTGCTTAAATCCTGGGGTGTCTTCTTACTCATCCATTAGTGGACACTAACCACAGCTCCCTGGGCAAGCACCTTAATGGCTGCCTCGTCTGGACAAGCCCTAATTAAGACTGAGGAGTGGTATATTTTCAAAACCTGTGCTCAAGTGTGTTTTTCTAGTTTCTCACCTTCCCAGATGAGATTTCCAGGGCTCAGGCTAGGTGATTTTTCTTTTCTTTAGTAGATCCAGTGATTCACCAGTTTAAAAACGTGAGAGGACTGCAGGACACCCGATCAGGCTTCCTTTCTGATCGCACATTCAGGGGATTTTATTATCTTTTCTTCTCCTCCCCAGAGAGCTCAAGCTCCGAGGTAGCTCAGGTAGAAACCTGCAAACCACAGAAATTAATCTTTGCTGACAAAAGCTTTCCGACTAAGCAGTGGTCTGGATTTGAGGATGTGCTTGACGCTCCCAGGTGCGCTTGCAGAGGGGGAGGGAGCACTGGCGTGTCCCACCCCTGTGGCAGGGATCACAGTAGGGTGGGCACTCACTGTGGGGCAGAGTTATGGGGTCCAGGCTCCTCTCTGGGTAGTGCTGTTGCTGGGGATCTTGGGGAGTGAGACCAGTGAAGTGCTAGACATCTGCACCTTGCTTGCAGGCTTCTCTGTAGGGCTGAGAGTTTTCTTCAGCTTGGAGGCTGTGTGCTCCAGCTCCTGTTCTTCACTGGTACAATCCAGTCTGCACCAGTGACTTCAACGGGCCAGCCTTAATTAACCTAACATGAGGATGTTACCTTTGACCTCAGCTGAATTCCCTGGCTCATCCTCTCCCCTGTGATCTACCCAGCTTCTTGTGCAGCTTTCCCTTGCTGTGGAGGCCACCATCTCAGCCCTAGGAGCAATGCTGGGCCTTGGCTGCTGGTTCATGTATCACTGGAAAGGGTAGAGGCTGCCGTGCTCCCCCTCTTCCTGATGCTTTGGAGTAGGTGTGGTTTCTGCAGCACTGAACACACCGGTGGAGGACAGTGCAGCCAGCCCTGCGAGTGTCCCACGTGTCCATTGCCTGAACCGTGTTGCTCTGTGGAGGACCTGCCTCCCTCTGCTGAGGGGGTGCTGGTGATGTGCCACTCTGGTCCTGTGGGATAGAGGCAGCAGCATGTGAGAGGCTGTTGGGTCGGAGAGGAGCAAGGGCCAAAAAACCTTCTGGAGTATGTCTCTGCTGTGGAGTATGGGCCTGATTTGAAGTGGCGTCTGCTGGCATCTGAGCCTACCTTTACAGAGGACTTTGGGTGGTTGGCACTTTCCTTGTGTGCAGGAAGAGTCTGAGGTGCACGGCCGAGCCAGGTGCCTTCACAGCCATTTCCATTTCACAGGCACTGCTGCACTGGTGTCTCCACAGGACAGTTCAGGCCCCTCAGCATGGTCTGCCCAAAGGTGCAGAGAAGCTTCCCCAGCTCACATCTCTCCAAGCTTTCAAACACCCCAAAGCAGAAGGAACAATTGTTACCCAAGCTCTGACCGAGTTCTAAGGAGAAAAGAAAGACCCAAGTGTTGCAACGTCCCTTAAAGCTCTCTGAGCAATGATGACGGAAATCTCCTGGAGTCTGGCCCATGCTGTGCTCCCAAACCTCAGGTTCCCTGTCCCTTCTGACAGCTCACTTCCACACGGGCGCCTGGGGAGCACGGAAATTCCTCCCAGGTTTTCCCAGCCCCTTTCCCAGGCGAGGCAATGGGCCTCTAGATGGCAGTGTTTCTGTTCAGGAGCCCAGCAGCTGCTTCCCGGGCGAGCTCTATGGATCCCTTTCGTGCCAGGCTCTGGAGAAGCTCCGAGATTAACGCCGGGCTGAAGTGGACAGCTTAGCACCCCGCTGCCTCTTATCGCTTCCTCAGTGAAAGTGGCTTGAATTTTGTGACCTCAGGGGACCAGCGGTTTTAGCAGGCTGGACAGCACTTGTCTGGCTGTCCTTCCTTTCCACGTGATGAAACTGGCTCAGGACTGAGTGCTCGGACAATTGCCTGTTTCTCAGGGAGGTGGCAGGGCTTTTGGAGGTGGTGGGTGTCCTTTGCTGTGACAAAGCTCAGCTCGTTTCCCCTGAGTGCTTGAGGATGCAGACAGGGGGTCTGCTCTTCCCAATGTGTGTGGAACTAGGGCCTTGTCTTTGGCTGGAAGAGAGCTGGGAGCTTAAGGAAGGGAAATGTTACTGGAGAGAGGACCGTAATTGCTCCTGCACACTTGGAGCTGTCACTTGCTGTCACCTCCTCGCTGCACCTGGCTCTGCTCAGTGCTTGAGTGATGGGGAGGCTGGGCTCAGTACCCTCCTCCTTCTCCAGGGCTTCTGCTGCGATGCTGGATGGAGACCACACCTCAGAGGCTGTGCCTGTGTTTATCTTCTCTGCTGGATGCCAGCGTGACAGGTACTTTCTTTGTCCATAGAAGTGTCAAGGGAGAAAGATGGAGGGAGCCTGAAGGCTGCTGTCCCTCACTGGCTGCACTTGATAGCTTTGCTTCAAGCTTGGGGCCGATCTCACTTGGCTTCTGACCACGTTTTATCGTGGACTCAACCCATTTGTGGTCAAGAAGAGGAGAGGAAGACTCAGAAAGCCAGGGATGTATTCCTGCCCCTGGGTGCTGTGAAATGCAGCATATGGACACTGGGATCCTGCAACTCTTCCCTCTCACAGCCCTCCTGGAAGCTGGCAACAAAACTCAGCCCCTTGCCAAGGTCCCCAGAGAGCTGAGCAGCGTGCAAGGCAAGCACCATGTTCAGCAAAGGTCTGGGCCATTTGTGCACGTTGTGGCTCCTTCGGGTTTTATGAATCTAAGTGTACCCTCATCTTGGGAGAACCGGGTTCACTCTGTGGACCAGAAATAGAGGCTGGAGCCAGATCTTGCTTGAACTTGGCTGCTGTGGTGACAACAGCTGACCTGGGATCTGGGGCAGTTCTCCTCTTCAGCTAATTCCTACCACTTCCACTAAGGGAAGCGGTGAGATGGGTGTGACAGTGTTTCTTTCCTGCATGGCAAGGATGGGAGGAGTGAGCCCTGCTCCTGAAGCTCTCCTCTTGTCCTCCATCCCCTCCCTCTCCCCTCTGCCTGCCTGGCCTGGCTCTCCCAGCCTGGCCCCTTGCCCAGGGCTGCTCATGCTCCCCCTCAGCACTGTGGAGGAGCCTGGAGCTGCTTCTGACCTGTGGAATGATGCTGGTGCTGCAAAGCGTGGAAGGGGTACTGCATTTCAGAGGCTGCAGGAGATGCCAGTCGTTTCCCAGCTCTGCCACAGCAGAGGAGAAATCATTCCTATCTCCCCGTGCATCATTTCCCTCTGCATAAAACAGACAGTGATCCTTTTCTTGCCTCGAGTCGATGCCAGAGGAGAGAGACTGGTTCCTCCTTGTTTTTCCCCCAGCGCAGATAATAGTCTCTTTGGGGTTGGCGTGCTCGTGCTTGGGCTTTCCGATCCCCCAGGCAACCTTGGAGCCTGGCTTTCCAGGAGTGTGGCAGCAGAGGTGAGCTCCTGGCTGTCTCAGCCTCTCAAGGCCGTGCGACAGCTCGCTCCTGGCTCCAGCCTGCGCAGGAGCTGTCTCCGCCAGTCCTGCACCTGCAGCCTGGGAAAATGGCTCCAGTCATGCTGCAGCGGGCATGGACAATTGATTATAAGTGGTCATAGATTACCTGGAGCAATGCTATTAAATTTAATACACTTCTCCACCGGCTCTTGGGGCTCAGCCTTGGGTTGTGTAACTGACATCTTGTTGCAAAGCATTTTGGGGACATTGCTAGGGGCGGGAGGCAAAGAGATTCAACTGCAAAAAGAGGGGGAAGAAGATGAGTTTCTGTTGAGATTTATTTCCTGCCCTATAATTGCCCAGAAAAGCTGTGTAAACCTTCTCTGTTTGTGGAACAAATACTGGAAGAGTTACTGCTCTGACCTTTTTTTTTCTTTTCCACTGGACAATTGTCTGTGCCCTTGCTATTCTGAAGCCTTGATATGCTGCTGGCAGATTTATGCCATGTTGAAACCCACTTCTTATTGCCTCAGAGTTGATTGGAAGAAAGGAAACTTGCTTGCTGAAAAAATAAACCTGCTGCCATGTGCCCTGCATGCCAAGCTGGAGTTGAAGATTAGAAGTCCTCTTTTCAGTGTCAGCTCCTTGTCTCCTGTCACTGTGTCGTCTTTGAAAGGTGAGGGACCAGCTCCAAAGAGGATCACCACTGGATTTAGGCAAGAGTGAGATACCTAATGAGCAACCCACGCTGCGATGGAGCAAGGCCACTGCTTCCTCTCGAGGCAAGGGCTGCTCAGAGTGCAAGTCCTGCCCTGGCTTAACAAAAGCTTGTGGCAAATCCCCATGTGAACACTCTCACATTGATTTGGCAGCTGCTAAATTTGGGAATAAATCCACCATCCATGGCAGCAATAGTAAATCAGATGAGGCAAAGTCCAGTGAGGGTTTGGAGTCCGCTGCAAAAAATGCACTCGGATTGTGTGTGGTTCAGAGCTTGCCTGTGCTGAAGAGGAGTTGGTGTTCAGGCTCTCTGGAATGAACCTTGGAGTTTTAATCCTGTCCTGGGTGAGATCCCAGGAGTTTGTTAGAGCTTTTTGGGGTCTTAATCATTCTGCAAGCCTCTGATCTTGGTGCTTAGAGCCCCTTTTCCCTCTGTATCAACACAGAACTGGTAAGCCAACAGGTCTGTATAGTAGCCAGACAGCCTAGAGAGGCAGCAAAGGCCACTTGGAGTCACTGATGCTCCCCTTGAACGCCACACACGAGCGGATGCCACTGGCAAACCTCAGCTCCTCCTAAGAGCTGGGTGGGTGTGAGGTCTATTGCTACCGGCCCTGTCCAAGCAGGGGTGGTTCTGTCTGTAAGTTTTATTCTGGGTAATATAGGAATAATTATATAATATAATGTAGGAATACTAATATTCTTGTGGTAGCTGGTAAATGCCAGCCCTCATTAGGAAGTATATCAACTTGTAGGTGTGATTCTGCTTGTGTTGGAGGCTGCTGGTGTTTCACTGAGTGTCTGAGTGAATCAGGCCTGTGTGTGTATGTACCCGTGCACTTCTCCTGCAGGTGACAGGGGGCAGAGGGTGTGGGGTTTAATCCCTGTGTCAGTGTGGGCAGCTCTGCTGGGGCTGTGTGTCAGCTGAAATCCCAGCACAGGGCTCTGCAGCATCAGCCACGGCTTCCTTTTCGCCTTCTGTCACATTTGGAAGGAGGGAAGATGTAGCTGAGTCTTGCAATAGTAGGTCAAAACATACTGCAGCGCTAAAGATCAGAGCAAAAGCTTTCTTGTACAAACACATGGCTTTATTCCTCCTGTTATTTTCTTTATCAAATGCTTACTTGCCTTTGCAGAGCAGCTTTTAGCCCCAGGGAAAGCAAGTGTCTCTGGGAGGGAAGCTGGGCTAGTGACTGGAGAGGGTGACAGTTGTGGAAAATGGGCAGTCTGGACTCTTATTCCTGATTCTGCTCTGGCTCCTGTCCTCCAGATCTCTGCGAAGAGCCGAAGAAACGAGGAGCAGGGGCTGTCACTGCATGTGTACGTGGCACACAGTGTGGTGGTGGCACCCTGGGCACGGCAAGAAATGCCAGTCATGCTTGCAGCTGTTTCTGGCTGGGCACAGCCTGGTTAGGGCACAGCCTGGTTAGGGTGCTGGAACGAGCTCTTTTATCCAGGCAAAGCTCTGCCTGGGATTCTTCAACGTCCAGACATGCAGACAGCTTATTTTTAAGGTCTCATTTGAAAGATGTCAGCTCCCCCTCCCTACTCTTCCCCAGGCAGCGAGAGCAGAAAACTAAATTTATCTGCATTGGGACAGAGAGAGCTGGAGTAAACCAGCCAGGCGCTGCTCCAGATCTGCTGGGTGGAACAACCGGCGCAGAGCTGTCTGTCTGTCCGAGCCAGAGGTGCTGGGGTGCAGCTGCTGCTGGGCTGGCTCTGACACCTGCACGGCCTTTTCCACTCCTGTCCCTGGGGTTCAGAATTTGCTGGAAAGTTTGCCTTGTTGGGGTGATGTTTTATACGTCTCTGGGTTAATATGTTTCTTCTGTAGGTGAGGCAAAGCAGCGCCTCTGCTTGTTGGGAGACAGATGAAGAACTCCACTCCTTGCCTTGTTTCCCAAGAGCTTGTGAGAGCCCCAGTGCTGGAGAAGAGGTGAAGCCCTTGTTGCTCAGGAACTTTCGCATATCCTGTAGGTAGTGCATAGGAATGGGAACTGTGAAGGACTCAAATATTTTCAATTTGGGGGTAGCTGCCCACAGGTCCCTTTTTGGGGTCATTCTTGGTTGGTGGAAGGGAACACAGGGCAGATGTTTGAATGGGTGTGTGCTGCACACTGCTGTGTGCCTGAGGTAAAGAAGAGACTCTTCACTGTGTTCCTTCCTGAGGCTGTCTGGGGCACGGGCAGGTGGAGAATCAGTGGGATCTGTTTTTTCTTTTCCCCTTCCTAAAACTGGAGCATCCTTCTCTGTCAGGCTGCTGCTAATGAGTTAGTTAAACAGCATCTCCTTACTGGAAACTCTTTTCAGTCCAATTAAGATCTTGCAACATGTCAGTTGTGACAATAAAAGTGAATTAAGGCTCATTTTTCCTTTTTTACGATGTTTATTAGAAGATGGGAGTGCTCATTTAGAGGAGCTAATCGTGGTTATTTATTTGCCAGTGGTACCAAGAAGGCCCTGCTCAGGCTGGGGACCCAGAGCCAGATGCTGCGTGTGCTCGTGGAAGAGGTGGGAGCCAGCCCTGGAGAAGCACGCGGGAAGAGCCCGGGTGAGGTAGGGAACTCCTCTGACCATTTAGCCCCAGCTGCAGGACGTGCTGCTGCTTGGAGATGCTGTGAGAGCCACTGGAGTCACAGAAGGCAAGAGGAGAATGCGTAATTCATCTTCCATCTCAAGCTGCTTTGATTCAGTCGCTTGGCCAAGCCTTAAAGCAAGGTCTTCCAGGAGCTGGGCTGCTGGTGAAGATGCTTGCCAGCCCATCCAATAGGGAAAAGGAGTTATTTTGTTGCTGTGAGGAACCCAGGCAGGTGGGTGTGATAGAAAAGGCCTGTAGGAAGGTTCAGTGCTTCACCTTGTTTTCAAGGGGAGCTTGGCTTGTGCTTAACCCTCTCAAACCCTTAACCAGTTGGATTAAAAGATGCGGTAATTAGGAGCAGAAATCCAAGGACTTGGAGACACAGAGACTGAGAAGTAGGCTGGGAAGGAGCAAGCCAAACTAACGACTCTCCCCTGCAGTCTGTCCTGCAGAGAACCAAGAACAGTCAGCCCTCAGTGCCTCTCCCTGCGAGGGTGACCCGTGCTGGAGGAAGGGGGTGAGGGTCTGGCCCCCCTCACCCTGAGGTTGCCACGTGGGGAGGGGCAGAATTTACTGGAGGCAAAGGTGTTGAGCACAACGAGACAAATTGTCCTGTGGGCTACTGCTGTCTCATGCTGGCATCAGTAGTGACTGAGCCGTGGGCTGCCCAGCTCCATCCCTAGCCTGTGTTTTGGGCTTCCAGATGTCTGTCCTTCAGTCTGTGCTCCTGCCTGGCTTGTGGGCTCCTTCCTCAGGACTTTTTGGTTTGTGCTGTTGTGCTTATGAGCATCATGCAGCCTCTGGGTCCATCCTTGATGCCAGCCTCACATAAACATGTGTTGGGGTTATGAAGGCTGTTGTGTGGAGGACAGAAACTGAGAGCTTTGAAGATCATACTGGACACGAGAATGGAGAAAGCTGAGGTAAATGAGGCTGCGGGATGTGCTGACATGCTCCCAACTCCCTCGTCAGGATTGCCAGGCTGGGTGAGCCAGCAGCAGCCTGTGGGGAGCTGAGACTGCCAGGCTGGGCTCCTGCTTGTGGCCACATGAGTACAGTACACTGGGGCTCTTCCCTGTCCGTGAACCCATCCTGCCGTGTTGTAGCAGGCTGAATCTCTGTCTGTATTGGTGTAAAAACATCGTTCTTCTTCTTTCAGTCCTGCAGCTGTTGATGTTTTGAAGTTAAGAAAACATTTAAATGATTAAAAAAAAATACCCAGTCTAGGCTTATCAAGGGAACTTCTAATGAGGAGAAGGGGAGGGGGAGCAGACACGGGAAGGGCAGCAGAGACTAACAGCCTGGCAGAGCACTTGTCATCTTGACAGCACTGTAAGTTTCAAACCGGGCTCGCTCCTGACGTTTGCCTGGAGGTATATTTAACTAGTGCGGGAGACGCTGGAGCACAAGTGTGCACCTTGGAGCCCAAGGAAGCCTCCACGGGGGTTAGCCGGCTTTGGGAAGGGGGGAGATGGGCTCCAAATGGAAAATGTGCTCCTTCCCTGCCTGCCTGCCTGTGTGTAGCCAGACTGCAAGGCTGTGCTCGCAGCTTGGTGAGAGAGGATGCTAATGAAGCGTGAACCGGCTGCGCTCAGTGGCGGCTCTGCGCTCTCTGCCACCAGCCCACCTCTTCCTTTCATTCCTTCTCTATCTGCACGCTGTGTTTGACGAGTGGAAGTGCGGGCTCCTCTTTGAAGCAAGAGGGATGACAAACAAACAGATAGGATGGGAGCTCAAATCCTGCTTTCTCAGGGCTAAATTGTCAGAGGATGCACAAGGCTTCTAGGAGAGATTTGCAGCCTTTGGGACTGATGGGAGACCCTGGGTTTTGCAGGTTCAGTGGGGTGCAGAGAAGGGTCTTTCAGTGGCTCTGTACTGTGTCCAGAAATCTTTTACTGTAGTTTTTTTGGGTTTTTTTTCAGGCCCTGACTTGGAGTGGTCTGTGCTCCAGGGCTGCTGCTCCTCTGTATGGGGTTCCAAACCCTCAACCCTTCTTACTCCGGAACTTCCAAAGTGCACCTCCCACCTCCCTCAAACGCCTTTCACCTCTCCCTACTGCAGCAGGACCTGCTCCATCTCTCCTATCCAGGTATTCCTGCCCTCTTCCCCACAGCCCCTGGGTCTTTCCTCCCCTTCTTCCCCCCAACCTTCCCTGTTTTAGTCAGGCCTTTGCTTGCTTTCTGTCCCCGCACCCTGTGCTATGGGATTTCAGAAATAGAGACGTGAACTGTGCTTCCAGAAATCCTAAGATGGTGCCTACAGCCCACAGGCTTGTGTTGAATCTGCATTACCTGCACGTGGGAGTGAAAAGCATTGTCTCCTCAAACATGCCTGCAACCAAAATCATTGAATTGTTAAGGCTGGAAAAGACCTCTAAGATCATTGATCCGATTGCTAACCCAGCACTGCTGTGTTCACCTCTAAACCATATCCCCAAAATAGTCCAGGCGGCCACAGGAGAGCAGGATGCTTTATGTCTGGTCCTGTGTTGTGAGAAGGTTCTGTGGCAGAGCTTAAGGCTGATACATTGACATTGGATGCTGCTGAGAAGGGATGTGATTGGTTTTTTTATAGTGAGTGACTTTTTGGCATTTCTGAGAAGCAAACTCCCAGCTAGGAGGCAGAACAAGCTGGGCATGTGAGATGGGAGTCGTGCCATGAGCCAGAGCATCTGCTCTATTGGAGGGTCTGAACCGTCCTCCTGTTGCTTTCATTACATCCCCAGGCATCCCATGGCACCTCACTGCGTGCAGAGAAACATCTGGAAGGGTGCAAATGCCAGTCAGTGTTTGTACTGGCCCTCTGGAACAAAGCCAGCCACCTCCCAGCATCAGCTGTAACAGGAAGAGATGGAAACACAGTGTTAGACACTGGAGTGGGGGCCCTGCCTGGGAGCCTTGCCTGGAAATGGTTGTCTGGCAGAATGGGGAGTGGGCTAAAATCAGGGATGTTAGTCCATGCTCTCTCTTGCAGCTGTATGGTTTTATCTTCCTTTCTAGATTGGCTTTAAGATATGGGAAAGCGTTAAGATTCTTCCCACAGGAGAGATTTGCTGAGGTCCTTAGCTGGTACAAATCAATCAAGCTCTAACTCACAAAGCACCCTATGGGGACACAACTTCGATAGGAACCTTCCCTCTGAAGTTTGATGTGATTTCCTTTTCTTCCAGCCACACGTTTTCCTCTTTTCATTGCAAAAATAAAAGCTGTGACAAAGCCTGGTGTAGCCCCAGAGCTGGTCCCCACCTCCCTTGTCCCAGCCTTCGTGCCCTCCATCAGAAAACTGTGAGTCATCACCTCTTGGCTCCACCAGCTTTGTAATGTTTTTTTTTCTCCTCCTCGTTCCCCCATCCCAGCTGGGGTGAAGAAGCGAGAAAGCAAATAGGAATAAATACCTCCAGCCATAAAAGTGAAATAAATCAATACCTCTTCTCTGAAGCCAGAGATGCTTAATAGGCAAGGATCACTGCCAGATTGTAAAAAACGTGTTTAGTGTGCGGCTGGGGCAAGTTTAACCCTTGGACATAAACAGCTGAGCAGCTTCTCTCACCTCTGAATTAAATAACTTTAACTGCAGAGGGCTGTGATTAATAGAGGCGCCTCTGCTTGGGATGCAGCAGGTATTTGGTGCCTATGGATTGTCTGGGAGATTGGGAGGGAGAAGTTGTTGCCAGGTCACTTCTGCAGGCCCAGTGATGCCTTTTTTCCATGAAGGTACGGCTCTATTAGTGGGTAAGGGAGTTCCTAGGCACTGGGCTGAGTTGGTGAGACTTCAGCTGCCTGTGCCAGGAGTTAAGGACCCTTCCAGCTCTCTGTGCTGTCTTTCTGTGGTGGGAAAGCAGAGGAGCAAAGCTTGGGTGAGGCAGTGGTAGGACCTGAGGGAATGGCATGAATCTGTGTCAGGGGAGGGTTAGGCTGGATATTAGGAAAATGTACTTCACCCAGAGGGTGGTTGGGCACCGGGACAGGCTCCCCAGGGAAGTGGTCACAGGCCCATGGCTGCCAGAATTCAAGGAGCATTTGGACGTGCTCCTTGAAGCCTGGCACCCATGGTGGGATTGTTGGGGGTGTCCTGTGCAGGACCAGAAGTTGAACTTGATGATTCTTGTGGGTCCCTTCTAATTCAGAATATTCTATGATTCCCCAGGATGACAAGACACAGCCAAGGCTGGAGTAACAGGGATTGTTGGAAGCCCCAGTGAGATGTTGCTGGGGGAAATGCTAGCCCTGCTGTCAGCTGGAGTGGTGAGAGCACATCAGGAATAATGGGGATACTGTGGCCAGTCTTTCTGAAGACCAATGGGGTCAAACGGGAGCAGATGTAAAGGAGCCTGCAGAGAAATTCAGAATCACGGAGGTCCTGTCACACCCCAAGTTTGGCTTCACAAAATCAAGGCTAAGAGGTGATGCACTGTGGGAGAAGAACTGTTTAGAGAAAGCAGATGTTGGCACAAGGCCAGCTAGTTATGGGCTGTCCATGAGCCTGGGAGACTGGCAACAAGCAGCAAGGCAGTGATCCCTTCCAGCAGTCATGGAGCAGGGAAGCACTGGGACTGGTTTAAAGGGAGGCTGAGCAGGAGTGATTATTTGACATAACTCCAGCACTGCTCAGAGGCTGGATGTAAGGATGTGGGGTTTCTTACAAGTCTTATTTATGATGGGGTGTGTGCCTTTTGTTGAGGCTAGGAGCTCAAAGATAGCCAAAGTATTTCAGGAGAGGATTAGGGTCAGTTTCCCACATAGCCTTCGTGCATCTGGATAAACTCTTTGTTCTCCTGGCACACAGTCTCACACTCAGTTAAGTGCTGCCTGACACGCATACATTTTCCTGAACTACAGCAGAAGCTTTTTGCTGAGGAGAGCCACAGGATGGAAGTTAGCTTGGTGTTCAGGAGCTGGGGGCATCTGACACAACTCCAAAAGCCAGCTGGTTTCTGTGCAAAAGGAAGACAGGTTCTACTGAGGTGATCTTGGAAACATTTGTACTGTTGTGATGTTTATTTTCATGGGTAGAGGAAATTGCATCTCTTGTTAATATAAGCTTGCCACAGGTGTGGGAGTTATTAAAGTAGCAGTGGAACAGGCTATTCCAAATGGCCCTAATTTTGCTCTTCTCCCATGGAGAGTATTGCTGTTAGTTGGGACAGAACAAACAGGTTGAGGTCATGGTTGGCATAAAATGGGCAGGATTTGTCCCATCACTTGTGCCAGACCTTCTTTATGGGAAGCAAGGGATAAACCTGGGTCTTACAAAAAAAAAAGGGGCTTTTGCTGACTTTTGATGCATTGCCTCTGCCTTGCTCTGCAGTCTGTCAGGCAGCTCCTACTCCTCCCTGCCAGATTCCAGGCATTCCAGTTTGGACCTGAAAGTCCTTGTAGTTAGACCAGGTGGTGTCACAGGTAGCTCTCCACACCTCAATTCACTTAAATAATTAAGGCCAGAAAAGATTTCTGAGATCATCAAGCCCAGCCATCAAGCCAGCACTGCAGCTTTATTCAGTCTTTTCATCAGATCCCTTCAAATATGAAGAAAGGTGGACAGCATTGCCTGTAAGGGACTGTAAGGATCTACTGCCTCCAGGACCCCAGTGTTTTGGATGAGGTGGTGTCCCGTGAACATCAAACAGCTGTGTGGCTCTGTGTGTGTCATTCCTTGCCCACTCCTCCACCTCCAAACGTGGGAGAAAATCCTCCTGGTGGTGCCTGCAGAGTTGTCTGTGAAAGTCCAGCCGTGGAAGAGCTGGTGAATTGTTTTTGTGCCCAAAGCAAAGGGAGTGCTCCTGGTAGGATAATCAATCTTCCCGAGAGCTCCCCCAGCTGAAGGCGGCTGTCCTGGCTTTATGGAGTGTGGAGCATGTCCCCTGTAATGGGCACGAGTCCCCTCCTGGTCAGGAGCTCACCCGTGGGATGGGGAGTGTGTGTGTGTGTGTGTTTAAAGGTTGTAAAACGCTCCGTGGAGGAAGGCTCTGGCCATTACCCGTGCTGACAGGAGAGCTCCCGGCGCTTCGGCTCCTTGGCGGAAAATCACAGTGGTGGATAAATCCTGGAGAAATAAAAGGAACCCAATCGAATTAGCCCAGAACCGTGTGCAGGAGGTGGGAAATGTTTTCACAGTGTTTCATCCTCTCTTGCGGGTGCTGAATCATTGAGGGTAATTTTTCAGCTCAGTGCAGTTCAAACCAGCCAGGGCTCCTTGTTGGTTAATCCTAATGAGGGAGAGAGGCCCTTCTCTTGGTCTGACAGAACCACATTGCTCTTGTGTTCCCCAAAATGGTGAGGAAAGGCACGGGCAGTAGTTTTTTGGGGTGCCCTTTTCCTTCCTCCCTGGACTTTCTGATGCTGATGCCTAAAGAGGCCAACCTAGAAACAGAGACTGGACAGGAGTAAGGGAGTAAAGGTGGATATTTATTTGAAAGGCCTTCAGAGGCACACCCTGGGCAGGCCAAAGGCTGCACCCAAGATGGACCCCGAGTCACAAGTTCTTCACACTTTTATAGCTTTGCTCCATTTGCATCTCAACCCAATTTCACCAATTAAACTTTAGCTAATGATGGAATTTCCCCTCAGCTTGCCCCCCTTCTCAAGGTGCTGGGTTACACATTTTGGGCCTAGGCCGGGCTGGGTGTCCTTGGAGAGCAGCCTGGAGAGGCTTTGTTCTGTCTGTCTCAGCATGAGAGAGCAGCAGCTCCCAGGCTGCAGGACACTGCAGAGTTACACACTGGGAATGCAGGATTTGAAACATATAAAAGCTAAAACGTAAGACATCAATGCTGTGCCTTGGGTTTGGGGGAAGGATGCTCCCTAATGTCAGGCAGCACTGGGCTGGGTATGCTCTGCCTTGTTGGCTGCCCCGGGGCAGGAGCCGTCACCCAGGCATCACTCCGGGATTTCTCCGGAGGCTGGGAAGTAGCTGCCAGGCCGGATCTGGGATGGGGGAAGGGAAAGACTTGGTTTCTTTCAGTATCTGAGGGTGGATTAAGTGGAGCGTTCCTTGTTAGCTAATTGAAACAGTCAAAATGTCAAATGAGGCATTTCAATAATAGTGATGTTAGGAGCTTTACGTTTCTATTTCCTTCCCTCTCTCCTTTGTATTGTGCCTTCAAGTCATGGGGACCTAAGTCTGCCTTTACAGTCCCCTCTCAAAGAGGGGCTTCAGGGGGTTGGGGCAAGGACTGAAGCTGTTTTAATCCCCTCCAATTCCAACATCATTGTGTTTCAGCAAATATTTTGCAAAAGGATTTTCAGGCTGAACTTCAAACAGGCAAATTCCTCACTCCAGTGACTCGGGGAGCTTTACAAATTTAGAAAAGAAAATGAAGATTGTTTTAGCTGACATTTAAACCTCTTCTCTTTTCCCAGCCTGTCAGGAAGCTTCATACACTTTGGGTCAGACGCTCTTTCCCTGAAGAAGAAAAGGATATTTATAGCTGGGTAGGACCTTAAAGGGGAAATCTCCAGGCTGCAGTACCTGTCAGATGAAGTTACTTAAGGCCCCAATAGGAACTGTCAACCTGGAACCCACTATAGGGAAGCAAAAAGGTGATGGTTCAGCCCTGCGCCACACAGGAGGGTCTAGCTCAGGTGGTTTGGCCTAATTCCTCGAGGGTGAAGGTAGGCTTGGCTGGAGTGTGGTATTTTCCAGGCTCACTGTGTTTTGTTGCCCTTCTGAATCTTGGAGAGTGTTGACACACAGAGAGGTTGAAGTGTGATTTGGATTGTTCCTGCTGCTTGGAGAGGTAGGAGAGGGATTGGCGAGAGAGGCAAACCCAAAGAAAGCCAGTTTGTCACACAGAGAGGCTGTGGCTTGCTTGCCCTGCTTGGTTAGGAGCTCCTGAGGGGCTGATGGAGCACCTGGCTGCAGGTCTTGGCTCCTCCTTGCTCCCTCAGCCAGGGCTGAAGCCAGGTTGGCACTGCCAAGCAGTGAGCAGCTGTCTGGGCTGCGTGTGGAGCAATTTGCTCCCAGGGATTAGAGTGATTGGGGTTTCTTAATGCAAAGACAGCTTGCAAGGAAAAGCAGCATGTCTGGGGACAGCAGAGCTCTGCCACAACCTGCTCCTACCCACAGCTTGTTCTGCACAGAGAGTTTTTGTTGGCACATCACCTCTCATCCAGCACGGGTCTGGAAGGAGTGCTGGGGATGTCTTCTGTGGCTGATGGGGCTGCACAGGAGGTTTTGGCATGAGCATTTCTGCAACTCAAGCCCTGGTGCTTGCTCTGAGGCCCCGGGTAGGACAGCAAGGACATTTTGGGGTAGCCCAAGGTAGCTGGGATCTGGATGAAGGTTGGTGTCAGGCTGATGTAGCTCTGGGGCTGTTATTTGTGTGTGGTATTGGCTTATTGGGCTGTGGTGTGGAAACCTCTGGTAAGCTTCAGCTAGACCTGGGAGCATCTCCCACGGTGCTGGCCACGTGTTCTCCTTTTGGCCAGCATGGGCTGGCTGTTCCGTGCACTCCGTGTTTTCCCACGTCTCTCTAGACTTTAAGGGAAAGAAATCCAGGTGCAGTGTCCGGAGAGGGAACCGTGACATGTTCCAGCCAAGAGCCCTGATTGAGCCATAAGGGTGTGGGGGCCTGTTCCCCATGGAATGGGCATGTGGGTCCCACATGGAGCTGTGTGGGCTGCTGCAGGCAGGCTTTTCTTGTAGGAAAACCACCTGGGGTGAAGGGAATAACAAAACCCCTCTCACAGACCTTGTCTCATGGAGGTGAGACCCTCAGGGATCTTCTCTGGAGATCGCAGGTGACTCTGGGCTGGTGTTGCTCCTCTGGGCTCTGTAGGAGTGGGAGAGCTCAGGGCACTGTGCAGGATGTTTTGGGGGGTATCAGGTTTGCTCTGGCCACGCTGTTGGTTCTGCTTCCATGTTCCTTCAGATGCCAGCCCCTGGAGCTGAACTGCCCAGGCTTTAGGATCCCAGAAAGGAAAGGAATGAATCTCTCACACATGGAGCTCCCCACCGGGGTTTTCCCGCCTCCTGCCCGCCCTGGTGGATGTTAACAAGCTGGTAGATCTAGACCTGCTGTGCCTTGATAGAAAGATTTATTTTTAGGGCCTTGATATTTAAAATGATCTGTTATAATTTCATGCTTAAATAACACTAAATAATGTTCCCTGTTTGCACAGTGTAATTGGAAGAGGCGAATAAACCAAACAAACCAGCTATGACTGAGCTTCCTTAGTATTTTCAGGCTGAAACAAACAGCAAAATACAAGGGCTTAGCCAATTTAACACTTTGGGGGTATTTTCTTGTTGGCATTTCACTTTTTCATTTTCACAGGCCAAGAAACATGAGAGTTCTAAAGAGCCAGTGGCTTCTTGCCAAAGAAAACTCAGTTGATCTTAGATTGAAAAAAAAAAAAGAAAGAAAAAAAATCAGAAGTGAACTTATTGTTTGTTTTTTAGGAACTGGCAGGGCTAATGACTCTGCAAGTGCCATGGGATTTTATGCAAGTGCAGAAAAGACTTAGAAAATATTCAGCAAGTTCATTTAGGCTCCTTTCAAGCTTCTCAAATCCTGAGGCTTCTTTATTGCTTCTTTATGTCAATTTGGCACTGCTTGATTTCGCTGCCGCCCTCGATGTCACTGCAATGGCATTGCTGTGCTCCATGTGGAGCAGGTCCTGCACTGATCACATCCCATGTTAACCTGTGTGGGCTTTTAGGGGATTGAATCAAAGCTCCTGCCTTTGGCTGACCCTTTTTGGGCATAGGGAGTTCAGGCAATGCTGCTGTTCCCTGTGTGCAAAGCAGTCCCTCGGTGTCATTATTTAGGCAAAGAGATTTTGTGATTTTCCTTCTGGAAAACTGCCGTTGGAGAGGGAATGTAGCCCGGGATGATGGAGCTGCTGCACATCAGCTCAGCGGTGTGCCTTTATCTGGCAGGATCCCTCTCTGCCAGGGTTCAAGGAGTGTTTGGACAACGCTCTCAGGCTCATGTTGGGATTCTGTGCAGGGCCAGGAGCTGGACACGATGGTCCTTGTGGGTCACTTCCAGCTCAGGACAGTCCAAGATTCTATGATTCTCCTGTTGGAAGTGTGTGAATAAGTTTTCCCTCTGTGTCCCTGTGCTGAGACACCCCATGGAGCAATGTTCCTGCCGGCTCAGGCTGTGGCAGTGATGATGCTGAGACTCCTCAGCAGCCCTGCATCCTCCTCTTGGTTCTTCCCTTTCCTTCCAGTGCCCTGTCCTCCCTCTGTCCCACCTGTGCTGGGGTGAGCAGGCTTCCCCCAGTGCCTCCCCTCCTCCCAGGCTGGCAAAACCCTTCTCTGACTTCCCCTCCCTGCGCTCTGCACGAGCCTCGGCTCTGTTTGTGCCCACATTAGCATTTCTGCTGACTGCAAGGATCGGTTTAATTTCATGGGTGTCATTTCCTTCAAGAAATCTCTCTCTGAGCAGCAGCCCGACGAATGCCTGATAAAACATATTTTCCTACGGTAATGATTTTATGGACCCATAAGTCATGAATTTATTATGATCTCAGCCCCTGCTGCTGATTGCTGTAAAATGCAAAGTAATTAACAGCGAGCGGTAGCAGCTATTCCCACCTGGTAGCGTGTTCTTGGGTACGCTGATGGCTTTGATTAAAGTAATGGCTAAAGTGTACAGCCCGGCTGTAAAATATTAGCATGATTAATGCAGTATCCTAAATAAGAAACAAAACTAATGGGCATGGTTTAAAGAATTAAATATATATATATATATATATATATATATATACACACATCCCTCTCCCGCCCTCTAGCTATTGTTCTGGCTCATTTATGCTTTTTTTTCTGTTAAATAATGTATGGGCTGGAGGACCGTGGGCCAGGCTACAGATGCATATTGCAGTTTCATAACATCTTAAGTGCTTGTGTTAATTTTTCACTCCTTCCTCCTCTTTCCCCTCAACCTGCCATCTCCCATCGCGGAGGGGGAGGAAGATAATCGAGTTTCCTGAACTTGGCCTGGAGTCAGATGTGATTTGATTTGGATTGCAGACAGCTTGGGGAAGTGGCTCCCAGGCAGCTTGGAGAGTTGGACACGGTTTCTGGCCTCTCAGAAGAGAAACCCCGGCGCTGAGTTCGTGTTCCCGTGGCTGGCTGGGGGTGATCTCTGGGCTGTCTGAGCCACCAGGAGCCTGTAAGTTTTTCTCACATGAAGAATAACCACATCTGTCCAAAAGCTGCAGTGCTTCTGCTGGGAACAGAATGCTTTTGCTTTTCTTTTTCTCAGCAGCTTAAAAAAGGCAGTGACTGGATTTGAGTGAAAAATTAGTGGGAAATAAGACCCAAGTCAGATTTCTCCCTGCCACCCTTCCCAAAGCCACGATGAATTTGGTTTCTGGCATTTTCCAATGGGAAGTTTTCCAATCAGAAATTATTTCGGCTTGGGTATGAGAAAAGGAAATACACTTTTTTTTTAAGACAAGCACTTAGAAAATTTTATTTGGAAATGGAGAAAATATCTGATTGGGAAAAAAAAAAGGAAAAAAAGGCCTTTCTGACCTACACATTTTGATCAACTGTTCTTTTCCTATTTCGAAAGATGCATACACCAATGTCATCTAATTCCCTCTGATCAGCCTCTACTTTTTCAGGTATATTGATCTGCTCTTGTTTATGAAGCTCCCAACTATTGGAAAGAAGAGTTTATAAATAACTACAGAGAAACGGGATTCTGTATCACAGGAGTTCCAGCTGTGCTGCTTTTGTTTATCGCACAACACACGTTTTTTGGAACTTTTCTCAACCAGGAGGTTGCAAAAGGAAGCTCAGCATGCCAATGTCACTGAGAATTGTTGTGTTGTATTGTACTAAGCAAATGGTGTTTGCTCCCTCTTGGGATGGAGAGGTTTCTGGGTTTGTTTTTGTAGATAAGATGTAAACTCAATAGTGGTTCTGCTAGTAAATACAAGTAGCCTCAAGCTCTGGAATGTGTCTTGTTGGTCCCTCCAGTAATTTGACAAAGTACCCTTCCAGCAGCCTCCTGGAAAGTACAACATGAACAATTTTGTTGATCCCTCAGTATCTGGAATAGTGGGAAGGGACACTTTGGCAGCATTGGAGTGGGGTTTGGATGTCTCACCCGCATTCAGTGGTGGTCAATCCCAGGAACCAGATGTGTTGCCAGGAGGGTGAGGGAAGTTCTCTCTCTGAAATCGCCACTTCTGGAATTGTGACTACCTTTTGGGGGGAAAGGCGCAGGAAACCTCAAAAAGATAGAGTCTGTGATTTAAAGTACAGGGGAGCTTCCACGCAAGGAGAGATTAATCAGACTGAGATGTGCTGTTTGAGTAGAGAGGCAGCTGGGAGAGGGGGATGATCAAGCCAAGTACAGTCCAGAGAGGAGCAGGATGGTGTGCAGTACCTTGTGATGTGGGTTACCCAGTGAACTCATTAAAGAAACAGTTTAAAGAAAATGAAGGTAAGTCCATTCTCCTGACATGCATAATTACATACATATTCCATCATCACGTGCTGCTGTCGAGTCCAAAAGAGGAGGATAGATGTGAGGCAGGACCAGATCATCATGGAAGGCAGATCCCTGGGGATGCTGAATGTAATCAAAGGGTTTGCAGTGAGAAGAGAGTCATAGATATCCTCATTCGCTTTCCCCCTCCTCCCCTGGGGAAGGCTGTGGCCACGTTCTTATGCCTGCTGTGGCCTCTTGTCTTGACACAGGGTCTCAGAGTGCTGGGGGATGTGGTTTGACTGACAGCACTTCCTTTCCTCGGGAATGGATCTCCCCAGGCTTCTCGCACCACGTGAGACTTTGGAAGGTGGTGAAGGAAGGGCAGTGATGCTGGGCTACATCACGATTCCCACCAGGACATCTGGCCTGGGGGGCGTGGAAGGACACCACAGGCCCGTGGGGCTGGGGCAGTGGCCTGGAGAGGTAAGAGGCAGGCGTGTGGGTCTCGTGGCAGCCCTGAGCCGTGGCCTGGGAGGGTGGTGTGTGGTGCCTGGGCAAGGGGAGGCTGACCCTTTCCATCCCTCGTTTGGGCACTGCTCGAGTCGGCTGCCGCAGTCAGGCGGCGGGGTCATATTTGGAAGGCTTTCTCAGCAGTGCACACATGTTAATGATGTTTGAGGAGTAGTTTCTGTGGGAGACCTGGGAGCCAGGCAGCTCTGCTAATCAGCCCATTAGTATTTTTAAAAGAAAACCTCCATCCTATAGGAACTGCTTTGGCCTCTGGAGACGTGCCAGAACTGTATCCCAGACTGCACCGCATCCGCTTCTGTTAGATCTTTCCCTCTCTCCTTTTATCCACCCCTTTTCCTTCCCTCCTGCCTAGAGCTTTCTCCTGCTTTTCTATCCAAAACACACTTCAGCTGTTCCTTTGGAAGTTTGCACAAGGCTAGGTTGGCGTTTACTTTTCCCCCTGCCGTCTCCTCTCTCCTTTTGGAGCTAATCACCCTGGTGAAATTGAGCTGTAATTCAGCTGGCAGTGGTCAGATTGAGCTGAACATGTGTGCTCCAGCACATCCCCAGATTCTTGCATCAACAAAAATGAGCACAGACAGGCACAAAGCAAAGGAGAGATCGCGTGGCCTTGTTTAAAACACACTCGTGCGGCAGCGTCAGCCACCTGAACAAAAGCTGCCTGTCTGCTTTTTGGAGGTGGGTGAAAGAAGAGGTTGTTTGGCTTGATGTGCACAGCAAGAGGGGGAGATGGTGTTTCCCCCCTCCTCCCCCTGCCGTCTGCAGCCTGGTGGCAGGTAGAGGAGGTTGGTTTGGTGGGGAGGATTTGTGGCTGCCGTGAGTCAGTCAGTGTGTCAGGGTAAATCAAGCCTGACGTTTTTAACATCTTCCCCACACAAAGAGGGGGAGCGGGGGGAACGGAGGAAGCAATTGTAATTTTATGTCTATATCCTGCTCGACTAATCAAGGTAAGCAAGAGACTTGCCAGCCAGAGGTTTTCCTCTTGTTAGCTTGTTCGTTTCTCTGCTTTGCCTTTCCCCTTCCTTTGCTGGACTACTTTAGCAATCTCCTCTGTAGGGAAAGAAAGATCCAGCTGATCAATGCTAGAGGCTTGTAGACAAATGGTTCTTGCTTCTCCAGACTGTCTCTTGTAGGATGTCTCTAATTAGGTGAGTGAAAACTCATGGAAAAACACATTTTGGCAGAGGTTTGACTACCTTTGACCCTGTATCCTGCCTCCTCACTCCTGTTCAGACTCTAAACTTACTGCTAGCCCTGGTGGCAGGGCTGTAGTGCACCATATCCTCTCCTGCCCCTCTCGGGAGCACCTTGTTCAGGTTGGACAGGCCTACGGGTGAGCTATGGAGAGAAAGAATATCTGCATCATGAGGGGAAGGAGATTTCCAGCAGCAGTGTGGCTTTAGGGTTGTGCTTGGTGTGCCTCTTGTCCTGCCTCAGGCACGTGCTGCTGCAAAGCCTCCCTGTGCCCTTTGCCTTGCTGCCAGCACAGGCTGCCTGCTCTAATCCCAGGCAGGCTAATTCCCTCTGGTGAGCTAGGAGAGGAAGGGAGGCAGAGTAAATTCATAGATAGGTGCCACCCTTCCATTGCCACAGTCCAGAGTATGTACGGACTGCGTAATACATTAGGTGCATCCTGGTTGGAAAGCTGGGATTAACAGGATGCTCTGCCTCTTGCTGGGAGCGATGATCCTGGGATACCTTGTGCCCCAGGGGAACACCCTGGCAGCTTCAGAGCTGTCTTCCAGCCCATGGCACGGGTTGTCCTGAAGGTGAGTGGGGCAGATCATGCACAGTCCTGAGCTGGGGCTGTTGAGCAGCATCAAAAGCTGCACGCTGGGTCCATGTGCTGGCAGGGCAGGGCAGGGCAGCATCGTTGAAATTCCTGGTGTGCACAGAAGTGGACTAAGTCATCAGCACAGGGCAGGGAGCCTCCGAGTTCTGAGTGCTCGTGCTGATTTACACCAGTTGGGGAACCGGGCCAAATCTGTCTCGTTCAATGAACGATCATTCAATTTTTCTCTCTGCTATCAAGCCCTTAAACAAAAGCCAATTGAAATCAATGGGAGACTTTCATCATTTTCAGGGTTATAGGCCTAAAAAATTGGATGCTTGGGGAAAAAGCAGGCAGGGGAAGAGAAAGGGAAGAAGGAATAAATGCTGCTGTAACATTATGGCTTACAACAGAAACAGATGGAAGTGAGAAATGCTTTAGTTACGATTCTCTGGCAGCAACAATTCAGCAAAGCTGTACATGGAGATGTGTACACTGAAGAGCATCCTTCCTTATGCAGACTGCTCTGTGGGTGCAGAGGGAGCCTGTCCCTCTGTGAATCCCATCTCTGCGTGTCCTATTTCTATATGTGATTAAGTTCTCTGCTCTTCCCTTGCAGTTAAAGTTGTTACTAGTGGTAAGCACATGCTCCACAGCTGGCTGTTCCACGCAGAAATGCAGGAAGAAGTGCTGCCTTCTTCTCCCAGAAACCAGCAGGATTTTTTTTCTTTTCTTTTTTTTTTTTTTTTTGCAGTAGCTAGAAGAGGGGGAGGTTAATATCTCATCCAGCCTCTGGCTGTATTTTGATAAAATCCTTTGTCCAATGGCTGCAAAGTATTTTGCACATACGGCAGGGTAAATCCCCTTCAGACAGGTATTATCTGGCCTATTTTTACAGCTGAGAATTTGCAGCCTTCGGAGCCATCTGAAGGCTCTGCCTTCACCTTGTGATCTCCCCGGCTGAATGAATGTGTCAGGATCGGTGCTTCCAAAGCCAGCCCCAGTTCCAGCACAGCCCTCCCGTGCTCCTGGGTGCCGTTAGATCCTTCCTCCCTCAGCCTCCCCATCCGTATCGCAGGTATGGCAATCATCCCTTCCCCCGGGGAAACATTTCATTATGCCGTGCTGCCGAAGCCCCTCGGAGGGGAGAGGACCTACAGATAAGTCTGCATTCTCATTTCGGCGGTGTTTGTGTGCGCGTTTTCTGCTTTGACTGCTCTTCCCTTTCTTTGCCTGCTCATTAGTTCTGCCTGAGTGCAGGACCTCTCCAAAAAATGCAGTGTTGGCAGCGGGCATGAATTCTTAACGACTCCTGTCTCTAATGACAGAATCCAGGGCCAGGCACTCGGTTTGCTTGCTGGGAGGAGGAGAGGCAGATGAGACGGTGGCTCTTCCCCTCGTCATGGGGTGAGCTTGCAGAATCACGGGAGGATCCGCAAAATATGCTCAGGTCTTGGACTGCTTCTCGTGCTGCAAGGAGAATTGCTTGAGATGGCAGATGGAAAGAGATGCCTCTCGGGCTGTGGAAGGTGTTGAGTTTGTTTTTAAAGCTTACTCTGGCCTCTCTCTGCTGTTCTACCCAAGCAATCAACAACAGATTTTGGCTTTTGAGCCAAAGCTGAAAATCTCGAGTCTCACTTGCCCAGTGCCCTTTTGTGCTGCCCAACTTGACACAGATGGAATGTATTAAATCAGTAAAAAAGCCCAGACAAAACAATGCAACAATCAATTCACAGAAAAAAATGCCGAGGGTTCAATTTTACTGAACAGGAGGAGGACTTTCCTTAATGGAGAGCTTTAAACTTATTTTTAGTAGTGTTTTCGTTGTCTTTCATTCCTATTCCGTCCTTGATTCAAAGTTTCCTCGACTTTTTTGCAGATGCAGCTTTTAACACGAGTTAGCTTTTCCTTTCACAGACTCTTTGTATTTTGTTTAAAGAAGAAGGAAGTCTTCGCAAGTTAGAAGAGGTGGGAAGTGAAAGACAGGTGAATCCTGCCTGGGTGCCATTCTTTCTGTTTCATTTAATGTCAGGAATAAGAAGAAAAAAACCATTAAAAATCTTTGATTTTTGATTTTTAAAAGCCAAACCAAGGAGAATTACAATTTTTCATGCTGGTGATGAAATCCTGGAGTTTTAGTTTGGTGGATTTGTGCTGAAACATCATTTGGTGGAATTGTTTTGCCTCTGATGAAGTCTCAGTAGGCAACAGAGAAAATTTCAAGTTGATTGTGGGATGACCAATCCCTCTTGGAGTTCTGGTTATTCCTTTTGATTTGTCCTGCTCTGTCCTTTCCACTTCCATCCTTGCTGATGCATTTTTCCACTCCTACTCCCGTTCCACTGAAATGGCCAGCACCAAGACCATTAAAATGCCCATGAGGCATTTCCTTTCTGGATGGACTGGCTGGGTTAAGATATTTGTGATTCCCAGAGATGTCATCCTAGCCCGAGTTACCTCCATTTCACACACTGTTGCTGGAAACTTTTCATTTTTCTGCTCAGAGTACTTCTCTCACTTCTTCTGTAAGGAGAGGCAGATTCTGGCACTGGCACATTCCATGTGGCCCGTGGAGGTTGGTCAGGTAGGCTGGATCTCTGCCTGTGTTGACTGGAGAGTTAATTCTGGCTTTGCAACAGCTGCAGTTCAGCTTTTTTGCTGGTTTATTGTTCCTCAGTACCTCAGATCTGGTAAACAAGTAAGTAAATAAATAAAAATGGTGGGATTCATTTGGGGAATCTTCAGAAGATCTTTGATTTGGAGGAAAGAGAAAGTTGGGAAGTATCCTGTCCGGGGGTTGTGCTTTCTCTCTCAGTCCCATCTGTGTCCATGGGCCTAGGGAAATGAACTGGTGTTCAGCCTAGCTCTGACAGATGAGGGCACGCTGAAACCCCAGTGTCTTGCACCTCTGGTGGTGGTCTTGGCAGAGTAATCTGAAAATCAAAGGATCTCTGGAGCTCTCTTCAGAGCTCTGTGAAAGCTTCGTCTGTGTGAAGCCTATGCCATGACTTTGGAGAGGGGACCTGGCCATGTCTGGACCAGAGTGTTCTGCAGAAATGTGGAGCCACCACCTTCTGTGGCACCCTGACATTCTAGACCAGCTCTGGGATGAAATATCCAAAATCCCTTTGTAACAAGGTCTTTGGGGCTCTCTTCTCCATGTCTTGCTGGCAGGAAGTTCCCCCTACTCCTGTGTGTACCTCCATCCCCTCGAGCAGGCGTGTTGATTCCACATTCCTCTTCTTCTCGAGGGCAGGTTTTAAAATCCTGTCATAATTATTCACAAGCTGTGATTGGAGCCCACGCTCAGAAACACTATTTGCATCCAGGGAGGATCTGATTATAATTGCTGCAGAGAAGTTTGTTTGAGACTGATTCTGTGTCAGCTTGAAATTTCTTGATGATGCTCTTTGGGCATGAGAACTGTGCAGGTTCAAGGTCCAGAGAAGGGTGGTGGAAGGGACTTGGGGTGTCAGGCTTGGGGGTGGAAATTGCTTTTTCTTCCGCGAAGATGGATATGGTGGGAATGCTAAGCTGGAGAAAGAGCAGAGCAGTAGAAACTGGAATTACCTGGCTGGTCTTTGGGGCACCGCTGTCTTCTCCACCCTAAAGACTTGAGGAGGCGGCCTGTTTTCTTCAGGGTGGTTGATTTAAATCACCCCTTTTAATCATGATTTAAATCAACAAGCAGGAAATCTTGATTTAAAAACCGCGTTTTAATCTTGTATTTTAAAGTTCATTTCCTAATGAAACGTGGCTTCTCATTGGTTGGCATAATTTGGTCCTATTTTTGGCAAAGCAAAAGGGGACGCGACACCCATGCATATTTATTGGTGTGAGTGTATAGCTCAATATATACCTGTTCTAACTTTTACATCTGTTTATTACATTGAAGGAATGGAAAGCGTGTAATTTCTGATGTGTTAGCCACGGCTTTGTTTTTTACACTTGTCTCAAGCTATACAAGGACAAAAATTAAAATGCAATTAAAAATGCATGAAGAAAGCAGTTAAAAAGTTTGTTGTTCACATCGCAGAGGGCTGAACGAGCCTCTGCAGATAATCTACTCCGTGTGTTGGCATTGAGGCGAGATCAATTACACCGCTCCCCTCCACACAGGTGTTTGTTTAACCTTTCCATAGATGTCTCCAGTGAAAAATTCTGCAACTTCCCTGTATCTGTTCTAGGGAGAAAGTTTTTAATTTTTTTTTTTTTTTTAAATGTCTAAACTTGAGCTTTCTTTGCTCCAAGTTAAATTATTTCTTCTTCTGCCACTGAACACAGAGAACAATCGACTGCTGTCTTAATAACCTGCAAGCTACTGGAAGATTGTTATGCCTCTGTGCCTTAGTCTTCTCCTTTTTTTATCTAGGCTGAATGAACCTAGTTCGTTTAACCTTTCCTTGCCAGCTCTTCCTAAAGCTGTGACGGTTTAATTTCTTCTCCTCCGGACTGCCCCCTGCTTTTTTCATCTCTTTCTGCATCTGCAGTGAAATTACTTTGGGGGTGCTTCAGGAACAGAAATTGCTTGCCATGCCGTGTAGGCAAACTGTGGAACTCATTGCTATGGGATACTGTGGATGCTAAAGATTAAATGGGTTTGGAAAGGGTTTAAACAAAGTAATGAATGCTGTTCCTGAGCTGTGCGTTGCTGGAAGGCCTTGGGAGATTGGGATAAACAAAGGGTAAAATGCTATGCTCCGTCTTAAGGTTTCACTGGTGGCTTTGGGGTGCTACCAGCCCTGCTGGGGGTCATGCTGCTGTGCACTGCCCTGCACCCATGTCCTGCTGCTGTGATGTACTGGGAGCTTCTGCCACTGCTCTGTTTCAGAGAAGCACTGGGATGTGCCCATGCCTTCCCCCAGAACTTGTCTTTCCAGCCCTTCCAGCAGCTGCCTTCCAACTAGCTGGAAAACAGAGTCCAGCTCTGACTCGAGCGCGCTGGGAATCAGAGCCTCAGAAAACCGGGGTGGCAGCAAGGGGGGTGTGAATTTCCTGGGGTTTGAATGTTAACCAGATGCTGTTGGAGCACTGTTCTGCTCCTCTGGCAGACGGGAGCGAGGGGTGGTGCTTTTTTGCTGGAGCACCATGGTGGTTAATGCTGCCCCAGCCAGGCTGCACGAGCTGTAAACAGCCGTCGGGAAGCAGGAACCTCTCTCTTCCCCAGAATTACTGGATTCGACAGCTCCCCTTTTATCTGTTCAGAAAGTGCTGAAGTGTTTCTAGCTCCTCTTCAAAAGCAGTTCTGCACTGCCCAGAGGGGGCTGTAATTCACGTGGGGAGCCAGGAGAAAATGATACTCCCCATCTCAGCAGATGTGTGTGTGAACCATGGAAATCCTGACTTCAGCTCCTCAGTGAGATTTAAATGCGAGGGTGGGAAGTGGTGACAAGGGCTCTGTGGGTCACCAGCAGGGTAAAGGTACACCAGGAAGCCCTTACTTCTGGAAAGGCAGGGTTTGAGGATAGCAATGCTTAGTCCTGGAGCATCTTCAGGGGTGGTCAAAAAGGTAATTGGAGTCTGACTTTCCTGTTTGCCAAGCCTCACGATGCTCTGTGGTTTTCGTAAGAATACCCTGTTATTGAAGGTCTTTAGAGAACAGTCCCTCTTTGCTCCCATCTGTTCTTGGGCTTCCAAATCCCTTTTTCCTTTTCAGTTCACCTTATGGAGGGGAGCACTTTCCCGAAGGACCCTGCCTGAGTTTAACTCTGCTGAGGCCATGGGATCACAGCAAGGATTGGGTAGGTTCACCATTCCTTGGGGGAGAATGAGGCCAATTCACCATTTAATGGGAAAGCTGAAATGTGGCTTTTGGTGGGCTGGGGATCACAGAATCCTAGAATAGTTTGGGTTGGAAGGGAGCTTAGAGATCATCTAGTTCCAGCGTGGGGGCATGGAGGTGGAATTAGTGAAACAGTGCTGATCGTGTTTCCCTCGCCGTGGCAGGGGGCCATGGGCAGTGGGGCCTGGGATGGGCAAAGCAGTAAGTTGTTCATATCTCCCAAGTGCTGGTCCCAAAAGGAGGGTGGATGTGTCTGAAAGGGACTCATCACAGTTATTGCATCTCCTGCACCTCTTGAAAAACATTTGCACTGAGAGATGTCTTTGTTTCAAGAAATAATAAAGCTGGGCAGCTTGCGAGCCGCGTGCTTGCCTTCTCCCTGGTGTTCCCGTGCTTGGCAGTGCCTTTGCTTTTGCAGAAGACGTGTGGATTTGTTTTTTAACTCTTGCTGCTCTGTGAAAGAGGGCAGCCAGAGAATGAACAGATTGGGATTTTGCAGGTAGACAGGGGGTGGACACCAGTGCTCTTTAATCTTGGGTGCTGAAGGTGATCAGAGCTTTTTATACAGACCTTTATCTGTTGGCAACTTAATTAACTAATGGTCCCAGAAAGCTCTTACAGAACAATTGATTTTATTCACTTCAATATCGTTATCTCTGTCCTATTGGCACCCGGGCGGTTGTGCAGACTTTTTTGGGTGGTGAAAGCTGGTCATGGCTTCCTTTCCCAACCCTGTTTTTTTATCCATAGGTTTCTGGATTAGAGATTTAGCTTTAGAGAGAATTAAATCCTCTCTGTCTGTGGCTGTGTGGGGAGCACGTGGCTGCAGATGGAGCAGCCTTAGAGTATGAACGGCACAGGGCAAGGGAAACATGATCAGCATTGTTTCATTGCTGCCTTGCCTCTCTGTGTGTGCTCCACACCTGACCTGAGGACACACGTGAGAGCAATGCAAGATATCCAGCCCCTCACCACAGTGTCTTTCCTTTGCCTCTGGCCTGAACCCGGGTCTCCTGGTTACTAGTTCTTGCAATTTTGCTGGTAGCCCTCCTGGTGATACATGTCACGTTGAACTCCCGTGTCGTGGGTGCATGTGACAGAGAGAATCACAGCCTTTCTTTTAATAAAGCTTAATTCCTCTGCCTCCATGAAAATATCTATGTAAGAAGACACAGCTGAGCCCTGAGGTCTAGATATGAGAAGGTAGAGGGAAGATCTCCCCCCCAGGCTGTGTGTGTGTATTTAAAGTGCTTTCCCAGTGCAGGGATGTGGACTCCTGGGGTCGCTGAGACTTCTGCGGTAGGGATTGCTGGGGTGAACTGGGATCTGATGAGAATTGAAGCTGGCTGTGGAAAAAAAAATTACCTGAGTCCTCCTCCAACTTCATACTGGGTTGGATTTTGCATCATCTTTGCCAAGGTCAGAAGAAATTCGTAATGGCAGCTGGGGCCAGAACAGCTTTAAGACTTGGTGGAAGTCTTCTCCTTTTCCCATCCCTCCAGCTTCCTCAGACACTTGGTCATTCCCCCTTCCACCTACTCTGAAACCCAGCAGCTCATCACCTGGCCTGTTAAGCACATCTTCCTCTGGTACCTCTGTCTGTCCCCATTCCCATCCTGCTGGCATCGTGGCAGACAGACAGACTCCTTTCTGGGGCTGAGGGTGGTTGGGGCAGTCCCTCCTGCACGTGGTGCTCTGCAGTAGAGGGAGCTACTTCTCCTTTCATTAAAACATGATCAAATAGGCCAGCACATATGGTGGCATCTCCATGAAGATGAGATTGTGGTCCTTCAGACCTGGAAGCGAGAACCATCCCCTTTGCCCCCGCAGATGCTGGGAAAACCAAATTTGGCTTTCTTTTATGTTTTAGTCCCTTAGTGGGGTCTTCTGGACTGCTGGTGGCTGGGGAGATGATGTTGCTTGGTTTGAAACCCAGAAAGGGTCATTTAATCAGTTTGGCTTCCTGTATGGCTGGGTGAGAGCACCCCAGAAATGTAATGGGCTGCTTTCATGGGCAGGCAGCTCCTGCTTGATATTTATAGAGAAATGGTGCTTTGAAAAGACCCTGTTTTTCAGCCTCTCCTGCTGTTCTCTAGCTAGGGCTGAGCCTTGCTGTTAATAAGGGAAATGCAGACATCTCTTCACAGTAAAGACAAAAAAAAAGCCCCTTTGCTTCCCTTCCCATCTTGTCAGGAGCACCCTGCTGTGCCCCTCTGCTTTCTTCCCATCTCACAGAGGGAATGGATTCTCTCTCTCAGTTGTTCTCCTCACTAGAGCACTGGTTGCTGAGTGTGTCCATGCAGCCATCCCATATCCCTTCAGCTGGCTTTTATTAGCGAGCAGAAAGCAAAGTGCAATGGTTTGGGGGGGAAGGGAGGGGTTTGGAAGACCTGAGGTTAAGTCTCAGTTGTGTTTTGGATTTACTGTATAGCTTTGGGAAAGTCACTCGTGTGCATCAGCTCTCTGCCTGTAAGCATCAGTGTGGTCTGACCGACTTCTTCTGTATTAAATGGTACTTATGTGTTGCTTTTAACCATATTCCATCCACGAAGAAAAGAAGGGGGTGTTGAAGCAAGGGTCACTTTGAAGCTGAGCCTCAGCTGTTCGTGTTTCTCAGGTGCTTTCAGTAATATGACCCATGCTTTATGTTGCAGGCTGCAAATACTGCAGAAGGCTATTTTGAGCCCTGGTAGCTTTAATTGAGATCCACGCTCCTAGCAGTCCTTGCAAAATGAGCCTGACACGCTGCACTCTCTTGTTCTAGTGAAAAAATGGGTTTCTTGAGCTTTTTGGCTGTGCTTTGGATAGGCGTTTGTGGTCTGAGGTGCCACTGAAAGTAACAGGGGCTCTGGCTCTGCAGGACTCTTCAGATGTGTCAGAATTCTGATTTCGTTTTCCCTCTGGAAAATCACTGGCCATGTAGGAAACTCGGATGAGAAAATGCTTGGTTAAAAACTCGAGGGACGCTCCATGGCAAACCCATAGGAGGATCCATTTCCCAATTCTCCTCCTGTCTGTAGGGGCTATTAGGAGATTCATTTATTCTGCTTGAAGCCTGCAGGTTTATAAACACAGGCTCTCCTCTTCAACTGAGTTGAGAAGAACAACTTCCATTTGAATTCCTTTGGGAGTGGAGCTGTCTGTCTTTATCATTCAGTTTAGGAGTATAGTAGAGGGGAGGGGGAAAAGCCAGGGGAGCACCAAAAGGGTCTTGGTTTGCACTGGACTAGGAAAACCTGCATCATGGTGAGGATGGATAAAAAAATCTCACAGTTAAACTTGTGCTGCTGCTGCAGCATGGAAGGGTGAGCCCCATCAGAGCTCGTAGTGCAGCATCCCTGGTGTAGGTGTGTGGATGTGGAAGGGCCTGAGGACATGACTGGGCTTTTAGGCTTAGCTAAACCAATTGGCTTTGGAAGGTGGGGACAAAGGGCAGCTTTCCCTGGGCTGTGGCAACACTCAGAAGAGTACGGTGGCATTTCTGGGGCCTCTGAATGTCACTGGTGTGTTGAAGATGGCTTTGGGCTCATGGCTGAGAGATGCTATCATAGGGAAACCCACAGCGTCTGAGAGGTTGCAGAACTGAGGCTGGAGAAAACACGTGGGATGGCTTCTCTGGCCGTTTTTGTTTTCCTGTGCCATACTGAGGAAGATTCACATACTCCAGGGACCTGTTCAGTTCTGAGGCCTCAGCCAGTCTGTAGCTGGTGGGGTCACTTTCACCCTGCAGGTGGATTGGAAGGCTTTCCTTCCCTCCTGCACAGGGATGGAAGGGTTCTGCTCCCTGGCTTGTGAGACAGAATGACTGCAGTTGCCGTGAGAGAGCAGGAAATCATCTCTGTAAAGCTGTCCAGAAAGCCTTGAATTCAGGTACAAGCCTCATGTTTATAGGAACATAAGAGGAACCATGGAAACTAAATATGGGTCAGAGCACCCGCAAATAGAAAAAACAGAGGGACTGCAGAGTTACACTGATTTCTCTGCCTTTGGATTTGCTGTGGTGGTTTCAAACCTGCCTGGGGTCCTGGGCTCTGAAGGAGGCTTTGGGATCGATAGGAGGAAGGAATATTTTTGGGAAGGCAGCGGGCAGAAGACCTCATTTAAGTGCCTGTTCCACAAGGGGCATGCTGCTCAGTGGTACGTAAGATGTGCTGGCTGTGACGTTCCTGTCGAGCCCCGAGGGAGCTCAGGTACCTGGAGAGGAATGAAGAGCTTTACGTGCATTGTTCACATGGAACTTAAACTTTGTTTCCCTCCGTTCCCTTGTTTAGAGGATTACCCTGGGGAGCTCTGCGTGCCCTCCTGGGCCTGTCACAGTGATTCAGCTGCTCTGCAGTCCTCAGCTTCATCACGGGGAAACTTCTTCACCTAGCTGCTGCCAGCATGCTTTTGGCGACCCTGGGTGTCCTGTCAGCTGTTACAGGCCATTAAAGGATTTGTTTCTCGGTGTATGAAAAGGCTTAATTCAATTCTCATTCTCTCCTGGCATTCCTCGGAGGTGAGTGCGTCCCCTCAGCATGAATCCTCCAATGCCGCTAATTGACTTGAAAGTAGCTCGTGTCTCCTTGGAAATGTCACCCAGCCCTTTTCAAGTGCAATTCCAGGCAATCAGGATCAATATGTTTCTTTAGCTAAGGGTATTAGCACATGACTGACAGCCCTGCAGCATTAGCTTATTCATATGGACTTCCAGATGCTCATTTTTCTTCCCTGTCTCAGCTCCAGTCCCAGTGAGGAGGGACAGAGCTTGGAGCAGAGCCATCCCCTGAGCTGCAGTTCTTCCCAGAGCACTGGTGGGTCCTGTGCTGGCTCCCCCGTGCCTGCCCCAAGTCCATGGGTTGCTCTCATTCCCTGTCTCTCAGGTGAAGTCAAACTGCACTGCCCCATCCACTGGCTCATCACATCGTGGCGTTCCAGAGAGGAAGGGGCTGGATTTCTCTGCCCGTGCTGATCAGCGCGGCGCTTCCTTTGATGAAAGAAAAGGTGTCAGCGTATTTTGGCAGCACCTTTGCACAGAGAATACCATCAGTGGAGCTATCCCAGCTCAGATCCCTGCCCCCTCGTGCTCCCAGGGAGGCTGCAGTCAGCAGCAGAGGACTTGCCTTGCTTTTCCTCATCGTGTGGCAATTGTGGGGTGGTCCTGGTGCCCAGAACGTTTGGGGTTTTCATTATGTCTTCCATCAATTAGACATTCTTCTGCCTTCTTGCGTTAAAAATGTTTGTGAATTCGTCTTCCCAGCACCCTGTGAGGAAGGGGCATGCTGTTCTCTCTGCTTAGAGACAGGGGTAAAAGCACTGGGAAATGAATTCAGAGGAGCTTGCAAAAGCACTCGAGACAGTGCATTTAATCTGAGCCCAGGTGCCCTCTGCACTTCTTGGCTCTCCTTTAATAAGGCTGCCACAGCTGATGCACCCACTCTTCTCCCCTGGAGGGACCTCCCATCCCTTCTGCACCCCAACTCTGCCTCTTTCCTTGGGAAGCAGAGGGGAACTCACCCCCTGCTTTGGGAAACACTCAGAAGTCTTACAAGGAACAACTCAGGAACAGATCATAGAATATTTCAGCTTTTCAAAGGAAGAAGCTGAGCTGCTGAGAGACCAAGAGCCATGTCCTAGGCGAGATGACATTTCTCAGGCTTGGTTCTTCTGCGTCCCTGCCACCCTGCTAGCAGTGCTCCCAGCTCTCCAGGAGCTCCTCCCTGGCACGTTAGAGCTGCAGGCAAAATGAAGCTGGCTCCCAAGCAGCAAACATTAACATATAGAAGAATGAGGTGGGCTGCACTGGAGTATTGGGAAAACTTTGAGGACTTGTGTGCCGTGCTGTGAATTTGAGCGCAGGGCTGGTGATGGCACATCATCTGCCCCCACCTGGGATTTGTAACTGCTGCCGAGGCAGAGGTGGGGATCTGTCAGGGAGCTGCTGAGAGCACCATCCCCAATGGCACATCAGGAGAGAAACAAGAGAGCCTGGGAGTTTTAATCTGCCAGTCTGCCTGGGTGCGTGCAGGTGTGTTTGCATTTCGTCTCCTCTGGAATGAGCCAGGAAGGAGTTAAGGTGCGTGCCCTGGGAGACAGCCAGAACGAGCGCATCCCAAACTCCGGCAATCAGAGGCAAAGCAACAATTATTAACGCCTCGGCATTTAATGTGGCAGAGCGCTCACGCCCCCAGCTGTATTGTGTGTTCAATTCCAGAGCTCTCCGAGTTGTCAGTCAGCAGGTCCATAGATCATGGCGACCTTAGCATCGTGTCAAGGGGCTTCACTCCATCAGGCATAATGAGCATCTCCCACCGGCTTCTTCCCATCATTCATTTGACATCCAGAAGTTCATCATGCAAATGACAAACAGCGTTAATTTTCTGCAAATAATTCCTCCAGATGTCCGCAGGATTCCAGCACTCCTTGCCCAGAACAGTAAAATATGTTTGTCTTCCTCCCTATAATTCATCGCCAGGCCCACAAATCTCCCCAAAGTCTCTATAAACAAAGCAGGAAGCAGAGTGCAGAGGATAATAGTTCACTGCAAACATGTCTCCGGGTGTCTCTGTGCTGCACACGAGGAAAGCAGCGGTGGAATGCATCCAGAAGTTTCTTCTCAGGCGAGCTGAGTTTGACTGCATTTAGTCTTGCAAATACAGTGAGTGTGGTGGTCTGAGCCAAGCCTCACACAAGCCCAAGTCATTGTGGGAGGAGAAGCTCAGGAAGAATTGTTATGGGTTTGAAATTCAGGTCTGTCATTCTGGAAATGCTTGATCTGGAGTGAACCTCCTGCAAAACGTATCTGCATCACTAGGGGACTCTCAGTGAGATCCATGCTTTATCATGGATCTGCATCATCATGGATCTGCATCCCGCTGTGTTTTCTCATGAGTGCTAAAGCAATTAGCCAGAGTTTGGTTTCTCCAAGCATCTCTCAGCTTACTGGATTCCAGATCCAACCAAAAATACACGAAGAGCTGAATTTCAGGGAGGTTTGGGCAACAGAGCACAAGAAGTTTTGGCTTGGATGAATTTGAAGATATGATGCAGGAACTGGCTCCAGCCAGTGTATCTGGAATAGGGCAGACCCATGATGAGGCAGACAGAAAAATGACTGTATTTTTGACTCACACAAGAGGTCATCAGGCAGCTAGGACCCAAATCCAAGGAGGGTGGCGCAAAACCTGGACTCCTTCCCATGTTCCAAGTAAAGTTCAGAAGAACTTGAGGGTACCCAGCTTGGCTTGAAAAGCTTCTGTACTTGAAGCTTTTGGTTGGATATATGTAAGTGTATGTATTGTTTTATTTGGTTGGACATGGACAAAAACCAGGACATCCCAAAACCCTTCGTCCTCTGGCTCCTGCCATCACGTTGGCAGCTGGCACCCACCAAGTGCTAGAGCCAGCCTGGGAGCTCAGTCCTGAGCTCCAGCACGGAAACAGCCTGGTCTGGAGACACGTTAGGGATGGAGCCACCACCTCAGTGTGAGGCTTGCGTGTGCTGGAGGAGGGAGCATCCCAAACTCTGGAAGATCCTGTGAGGGCCCAAGGCCCCTCTTGCCAATGGCACAGCAGTGTGTGGTGGGCGAGTCACTTTACAGAGATCAGGTGGGTGTTGTTGCTCTGCTCTACTCTTCTCTTCTGTTTCCCACCACACTCACCAGGCCCAGCTCTGCTGTGGATTCCTCCTCTCCGTTCCCCAGCTCCTGCCAGCCCTGGAAGCATGCACCCGCTCCCTCCCTTGCTGGCCTTTTCACACTGGAAGGGTTTTTAAAGGTCCTTCTAAGCAGCAGCTGCTGTGTGGCTTTTTGTTTTTTTGGTGTTTTTTATGATGGGCTGGAAATTAATTTCTTTTTCACTGGCGTTGGACTATCCATTCCCCACGTCACGGTGCAGAATGAGCTCGTAACTCTCTTGACTGCCTCGTGGCTGAGTTATGGGGTCTTCTGCAGCGTAGCCCAAAGGGTTTAATTTAACAGTGGATGTTGGAGGAAAGCAATAGAGTTCTGACAACTGTCTAGTACTTTTGCTGTCGGTGCACTTGGAAAATTTTTCTTAACATTTGACTGAAAGGTTCCTTGTTTTAAATTAAGCTCAGGACTTCTTGTCCTTTCCACAGATGGGGAAAGGTGGATGGCTTTTATTTTTTTTCCCCCCTTTCCTTTTTTGTTTGTCTGAAGATTGTAACCATGTCTCCATCCTCTCTAGACTGAGCATCACAAATTCTTTCCACCCCTCCTTGCCAACTGTCTCCTATAGATTTCCAGTCGCCGTTGTCTGTCTCTCTTGGACTGTCTCCAGTTGTTCACACCGTCTGGAAGGGCAGCATCCCAAACTGGACAGCATGTTCCAGCTGAGTCTTTAACAGTGCAGAAGGCATGCGAGGGTGGCTTGGACTACTCACACATGACATCTCTTCCATGCTCTGATCCTGGTTGCCCTTGGCATGATCTTGAACCTGTTTTGGGGCAAGTGGGGTGAAGTGCTTTGGTTGCTGTCTGGGCCACCCGTTGTGGTCTCCTTGTCACCACACACGGGCACTAATAAGGCCATCTGCCGCAGGAACCCGCGGCCCGGATCAGGGATGCTCGGCTGAGCTAATGTGAAAGGACAAGAGATGCCTGCTGCTTGCAGGAGCTGGAGCTCGTTAACCCCCCTGCAGATGCTCCTCCATACACTTCCCTTCGTGAGACTGTTCACAGGCTGGTTTAGTGTGCCTGTTAATGGTGAAATTGGTGGGGTTGTGTCCACTGGAGCACTCTTCTCCTCACAGAACCATGGAGGAGCCATGCGGAAAGAAGCAGAGTGCTTGGTTTTTCCTCATCCCTAGCTCTGCTTTTTTGTAATTTCCCCTTAAAGCCATCAGCAGGCTTCATGCTTTTTTAAGGCCCAGCTCATTTTTGGTCCCCTTAATGAGTAAGAACATCTTAAGGGCACTGTCCCATGGCGTTGTCCCTCACAGGGCAGCACCTAATCCTGTAGTATTTGCCTAGTTGTATGGTCACTGGTTTTACTGGACTTGCATGGAGGACATGGGGTGGATCCAAGTGCAGTTCAGGAGCTGGGCTCTTGCACGAGGGTGATTATAAACTAACAGAATTTTTCATGTTGGAAAAGACCTCTTAGATCATCAAGTCCAACTGTTAACTCAGCAGTACAAAGCCCCCCAGTGTCTTGTGGATTAAACTATGTCCCCAAGTGCCACATCCACAGGTTTTCTGAACACTTCTAGGGATGGTGATTCCACCACTTTCCTGGTTTGCCTGTTCCAGTGCTTGAACACCCTTTCAGTGAAGAAATTTTTCCTAATAACCAATCTAAACCTCCCTTGGCACAGCTTGAGGCTGCTTCCTCTTGTCCTGTCCTTATTCCTTGGGGGCAGAGCTTGACCCCTACCTGGCTACAGCCTCCTGTTGGGGAATTGTGGAGGGTGAGCAGATCCCCCCTGGGACTCTTTTTCTCCAGGCTGAACAACCCCAGCTCCCTCAGCTGCTCCTCATTGGTCTTGTTCCTCCTTCCTGACTGTGGGGTGTGGAGAGCAAAGCTGAGGCGTTAGCTGTGCAGCAGGATGGCAAATGAGAGTCACGAACAGGAGAGGATTTGATCCCAGCCTGCCTGCTTGCAGGCCAGCCTGGCTGGAGGGGGAAGGAAGGGCAGGTCCAGCCAAAATCTGGAAAAGGTGAGTAGGAGCCCTCAGCCTCCTGAGGGAAGGAGGGACTGAGATCTTTGAGGTGTTCTCCTCCATTTCAGGACTGGGCCTGCAACAGAGCATGGATTTGACACACCCTGAAGACCTTACAGCATTCCAGCAGGAGGGGTGGAAATGCAGCTGTGGTGTGAGGCTCTGGTGTAGCTCCTCAGGGGATGCTTCTGTAACACCTATCTCAGTGGGAATGACCAGGGAACCTGCGAAATCCCTTTTGTTTCTCAGGAATTCACTCACCCCAGCTGGGTAAGGAAATCAGGATAACTGGCTTCCCTTGCCTTTAGCAGTGTATTTGAGGCAATCATCTATTTCTGGCATCGCTTGGGCACTGTCTGCAGTCCAAATACTGACAACTTCTGTGGGACAGTCCCTGTCTCTGCCTCAGACTCATCTCCTGGAGTCAGGCGATTAGATGAGACTCTTTTTCATCTAAGTGCTTTTTTTTTGCTTTCTAATCTGTGGAGGGAAGTTGGCAGATATCATCTTTAAAGGTAAGGAAAACTGAGCCAATGTTTTGTATTCCAGAAATCTCATTATTTTCCGACTAATATGCTGATTTTGGATGCTTGGGGTTTGGCAGTGGTGCAAGGGTCGTTGCTGAACAAAGCAGGAGCAGGCCCATCCTGGAGAAGCCTGCCTGGGTAAAATACGCATTTTCTAAGGGTGGAAAACACGAATTCTCTGGGTCATGTCAAGGAATGAGGCCTTGTGGGTAATTTCCCTTTGGCTCTGACTTGATGAAAGCTTTTACAAAAGGAAAAAGTGTGTTTTAAGAAGTTACTCGATACTTATCTGTCCAGAGTGCTTTTCCCAGGCTGGATTTGGGGAGGGATTATCTCAGATTTTCATTTAGTTCTGAAATCCTGGGTATTGGTTTTATAAACTAAAACCCCTTCGCAGCAGGTTGCTTGTTCTGTCTTGTTGTTTTAGCTTGATGCCTAGGAAGGAATTTAAATTTCCTGAATGGATGGGGCCTGCGCCTCGCTGGGGTAAATCAGCAACGTTCAAATATTTAAAGGCAGATGCATCAATACTGGCAGCTGAGGATCTGGCTTACTTTGATTAAAATCTGATCAAGATTACTCAGCCTTGCCAAGGGACTTGGATTACCAGTCTATAAAAAGAAGAGGAGGAGAGGACATTAAATATAAAAATAATCCAATGAAGGACATGAAGCTAAACTCACTGCAAATTGAACAATAATGAAAACATCCTCCTTAAGCAGGTGGAGGGCAGCAGGGCTTGCAGGCAAGCAGGGGCTTGGAGCTGGGGCTGAGGTAGAAATACTGCCCTGGGGGTTCTCGTGGGCATGGCCTCATCTTTTAAAGGCAGATTTTTTTTTCAAAGGAGGGCCTTGCTCATTAAAAAACCCCAAGGAAGCGTTGCGGGAGGAGATGTGGGTGACAAATCCTTCGGAAAATCCTTGCCTCTGCTTCCTCAGGAGACCTGGGCTAGTGCCAAATCTCACTAGCAAAGAGGTGATTGAAGCTGAGGAACAGAAAATCAACTCTCTTACAGATTTCAGAATGTGAAATGTGCTTTTGTCTTTAGGGCTTCTTACAGGGGTTGAATTCCAACTCTTCCCTTCCATAGCAGCATTTTTTTCACCCTGGTTCTTCATTATCTTTTAAATGTAAAGCATATTCAAGGAATGTTATTATGCCATGGGATTAGGCTTGATAGCCAGTGACTGATGGGGACACAGCACCAAGCTCATTGCTTGCTGAGCCATTTCAGGAGTCTGTCCAACCATTTGGCACGTGTCTAGATTTCCTAAGGTTTCTTATGCTTATGGTCTCTAAACCCTGGTATAATGGGAAGTGTCCCTGCCCATGGCATGGGCTTGAAACTAGATGATCTTTAAGGTTCCTTCCAGCCCAAACCATGACTCCCTGTGCTCCTGCTGGAGCTATTAGTAGGGCAGGCACACTTGGGTCCTAAAGTTGTTGGTTTTTGAAACCCCCAAATCCCTGCGGTGTGCAGATTTTTCCCTCCTCTTTGTGGAGCATGCTGGCTCACTGGCATGTGAAGCACATCCCTTGGGGATCTCTGTAGAGGACATGTGGGTGGAAGGAAGGAGATCTGTGGGGGTTGCAGCACTTGAGTGTCCTTTTGACAGGCCACAGTGAGCAGGATGCGTGGAGAGCTGGCTGCTCTGAGACTGGAAGCTGCTTTGACTCTGTCAGAGGGCTCTGAAGAGTGGGGCTGAGTGGCCTCAAAACAGTCACAGAATCCTAGAATGGTTCGGGTTGGAAGGGACCTTAAAGATCATCTCGTTCCAGCGCCCCTGCCACGGCGGGGTGACGTAAAGTGACACATCCCAGGGTGCTGGAGGGAAGGTGAGGGGGTGGCTGTGGGACCCTCTGGGCAATTACACACGTGGATGGTCAGTGCCACCCCCTGAATGCCCCAGCAGTGATGCCAGTCTGTCCCGTTTTCCTTAATCGGAATTAGGGTCAGATGAGGATAAGGTTGTGTTTTAATAAATATTTGTTAGCAAGTGCCTTCCCCTCCCCCCTCCCCTGTGATGTTGTTCATTTTCCTTGCAGTAACACGTGCCTTCAGCTTCTGTTGCTCCATGTGTCGTGCTCCGTTCCTCCGTCTCACTCGCAGCCACAGAGCAGGAGGAACACTGCCAAGGCTTTTTCTGGGAGTTTGCTCTGGTCCTGCTCCTTCCCTGGCGGTGCTCAACTGATGTGTTTTGTTTGCAGTGGGGGATAAAATGCTCAGCTGTCAGCTCCTGAGTGAGAGAGACCAAATTAAGGAGCAGCCCCTCCTTCAGCTCTGCGTGCAGGTGCCCACACAGCCACGGTAAGTTTTGAGCCGTGACTTCTGGGAGAGAAAAGTTCCTAAGCAGGAAATGTGACCTTCTCAACCTGTTTTAAAAGATGTGAGACTTTGCTTAAGGCATCCTTAGGATAAAGGTTCTTCCCTCCCAGCCTTTCTCAGGTGCAGTAACAGGGTCTGCGAGTGGCTGTGATACCCTGTGAAGAGGCAGCCCTGTCTGAGGTGTGACTGTACTCTCACGGGGTGTGAAGCAGCGTTTAAAAATGCTGGTAATTGAAATGCACTGGTGACCATGTTTATCCAACACTTGCTTTCCTGCTGGAGACAGGATTATCCTTACCCAGCCTGAGTGGCTGCAGGGGAGGTGGAGCTGCAGTGGTGCCTGGGCCATGCCTTGGTTAACGCGAGGCTGAATTCGTGCTGACTCAGAAGGGAGCCCGGCAGCCCCTCAGCTGTGTGCAGCTCTGAGGATCAGTGGTAAGCATTCATGCTTATGAACCCACATTGCACTGAGCAGGGCTGGGACCAAAAGCCACCTCAGCCTCAAACTGCCTGTAAAATGAAGCAGCTGAGGGCTCCCGAGTGTCAGGTTTGCACAGGGCACTCACAGGCAAGTTCCAGAGAATTAATAAGGTAGATGCTTATTATTTAATAAGAGGGTTCTTGCTGCTTGCTTCAGTTTCTTTCAGGCCATGAGAGGGAGCAGGGGAAATTTGAACCATCTGATGTACATTAGTAATGAGAGATTAATGTTGTGCATGAACAGGGGCTTTATTACTGCGGGAGCTGGTGATACTGAGTATCTTATACTTTCTGATTTATAAACCCTTCCTGATCTGGAGTCTTTGGCCAAACATTTTTGTACACAAAGCCTGAGGAATATTTGATGGGAAAGCCCCTTTTTTCATGGGACATGCCTGCAAATCTTTGCTGCCAGGTCTCAGCAGCTTCAGAGCACTGGGCCACCAGAGTGGCCAGAGTGACACAGGGTTGGTAAGCAGTGGGCAGGAGTTTGTGTAGCTCCACAACCCACACCTGCAGCACCCAGGCCTGCAGAGCCTCTGTGCTCGCTCAAGAGGCATCTCACCTCAGCTCTGGCTCTTCAGGTTGTTCTCTGAGCTGTGCTTAACCCTCTGTCCCTGGATTTCTTCTCTGTAAGAACTGGACAGGGCAGCTGCCCATGCTCTGTTGTAACACCCTTCCTTCTTGCCTTTTTTCCCTGAGAAAAGAGGGTTAATGTGGTTTTGGCTCCTTTTTGCCCACCCCTAATAACTTTCCACCCTGATGGCTGATTGCAGCTCCGTGTGCCAGAGACCTTAAAGATAACGAGTTCCTACCAGCTTGATATAAATAGATGGCCAGGGAGAAGACTTTATCTTTGCCCCTCTCTGCCAAAGGAGTTCAATCCTTATCGGTGCAAGAGCATCTGTGTGTGAGAGAATGAGGAAGAGAGATGTCATGAATGCCTGTGGGGAAAACTGTTTCTGGAGACAGTACCCTGCTGCATCCTGGGGAATCCCACTGGGATGTGCTGCTCCATGGGAAATGGAAGCATTGCTGGCCCTGCTAGGGGCTAAGCACGGTGTGAGGCTTTCTGTTGTTTGTTTGCCCTGCAGCCTTTCACCAGAGACTAGAAGGAGTGATGTGTGTGGTGTTGCCAGCCCCACTGAGCAGGAAGCACAGGGGCAGGAGCCTGGTACTAGAGCAGGTTGCAGCCTGCTCCCCAGGGGGATGAGGCTGTTTTAGCCTCTGGCTCGTTGATGGGACATCGTTCTCCTGCAGCAGCACTTGCTTTCCCTGGGGAACAGCCCCTGTTTCTAGGATGGTCCTCCAGCTCGTCACCCAGCTCCCTGCCTGCCCTCTTTGCCTTTTGCAGAAAGCTGTTTAATCAAGGGTGTATCAAAATCCATCTGTCTGCGCTGGTGTCAACAACTTGGCTTCGGGGACATTTTAAATCATTTTCTAACTGCATTCTGTAATGGATTTTGTTGCTGAGAGAATGGAAAGCAGGGCAGCAGAGGTGTTTTAATTACATCTGATTGTGGCATCTTGCAGACTTGCCCTGTCGGTTGTTCTGGCACAGCACCATTTAGAGCCTGCTTTTGCCAGCACAGGCACGTTAGCTGGGGGGGTTACTGATCACAGAGGAAATCATTGGTATTTTACTGCTGACATCATCTTGGAGCTGTGTCTTCCTTCTCTACCTTGCTTTTGTGGCACCAACTTCTCCCACTTTAGAGGGTTCCAGTCCTATATCATGTCATTTGGAAGCAGTGAAAACCAGTCACCTGCCCTATTGTTTGGGCATCATATTGGGGTAGAGCAGAAGTGCTTTGCTTGCTCTGAAGAGAAGCTGTGTTGCTGCGAGGGAAATGTCCCTCTGAACCCTTTCCCCAGCTCACATCTTGGTTTCACAGCCTGTCAACATAGAAACAGCTTCCCACTTTCTGAGTCAAGCAGGGGAAGATGGAAGTGCTGTCTCCAGCAGGACTGTTTGGGGGAAGAAGGAGGGAACGTGACAGGGAAAAGCTGCTGGTCTCTCCAGGCTGAAACACCCTTGTCAGACCCACGGGATTGGATCAGCAGGTGGAGTAAGTCCTGGACAGGCAGAGGTGTAGTAGACGCAATAAAGCACATTTTTGGAAGTGCCTGCTCACCACACAAGAGGAACTGCAGCTGGGTGCGTGTGGAAATGCCAACAACTCTTGTATCTGTACGCGTTTGAGGTGTATTTTCACTGACACTCAGGGCTCGTGGTCTCTGCAATGATGCCTGCGTGTTTTCTGGAGCATTCAGCAGGTAGCAGCTCCCAGTGCCCATACTTTGACTTGCCATTTCAAACTGCTTAACAGGCAGAAACTGTTTGAATCTAACCTGGGCTTTGGAGGAATGAGAGTCCAAGGAGGAGGAGGGCAGAGCTGATGTCGTTTTTCTACATGACTGCTAATATTGCTTCCATTCTTTCCAAAGCTTCTGGCTCTGATTTAATAGGTAACTCAATCCTCAATATCCACAATTTTTCAATGCTGGAGTGTGTTTGTGTTCCTGACAACACTCATTTGTGTCATTTCCTCCTCTTAATAGTTATAACCTCAGCTGCAGATGAGAAGTGCTTTGTTTGTGATTCCTGGGTGCTCTGCACTTGATGCATCGTCTCCCGACAGACGCGGGGCAAACCCCGCTCCTCCCGTCTGGCCTGGGCTGCAGTGATGGATTAAGTGGGTAAGTAATAGAGTGGTAATGAGATAACCACTGACATCGAGCATTAACGTGGGAATAAATGAAGTTACCATCCAGAACTAATGGCCTGAACTATCACTGGGTTGTAATTAATGAACGCGGTGGCTGAGATTTACAAGGATATTTTAGGATGCTCCTTGCATGCAGCTTTGGGTTTTATGGCTTGGTTGGAGAGAAATCAGTTAATGCCAAGAACTTAATGAATGGGCAGAAGCTGTTCTTTGTCAGTTTGTAGTGCCCTTTTTGTGGACGAGGCCATTCTGGCCTCGTCCACAAAAAGGGCACTACAAACTGACAAAGGCACATGTAGAATATCTGCCTTTTCATTACTTCAGGGACTGGAACAGGGTAGGATGCTGTGGCCTCTTGGTCTCTCAACCTTTTAGTGTGAGGCATCTTGCAGGTCTTGTTTCTTCTGTTTTATTAGGGCAGAGTAGCAGGAGTCCTGGTGAAAACAGTGCATCTGAAGTGAACCCATGGATGAGTTCACTTGTAAACAGAAGAGATTGCCATTGATGTGGATTCTCCACCCAGGACGTCTGAAACTGAGCAATGACAAGCTGCCCTGTTCTGACATCTGGTTCCTTCTTCAGGTCTTCTCCTTCTTGCTTCTGCATGTCACCCCCTCCCTCATCCTGCTCTGGTGTCCGTCCCATCCAACTGCCTGCACCTCATGCAGGAGTTTCCTGGAGCAGGAATTGAGGTGTCCATGCCCAGAGGGTTTTTCTGGTGACTGAGCCCTCCCTGCTCACCCAGCTTTCTCGGCGTGTGACCCTGCTTAACGCTTCTCAGACGTGTAAGAAACATTTCAGAGGTGGTTGCTAGGCTGTTGCAGGAAACACAGCAGAGCAGTCAAAATTCTTTGTGATAATTGGTGGGAATACTCCAGCCACCTCACTGCTGCCTTCCTCATCTTTCCATGGCAACCCTCCCTCTACAGCAGCCCAGGTGCTTGTGGTTGGATAGAGTAGGAGGTTTTGAGTCCTCTGTCTTCCAAATCACCCCTTGGAGCATGGAGGGAACATCTGTACTTTTAAAGTATGGGCGTCATGTGATACAACAAATAACTTCACTTGCTCTAACTACATTCCTTTTTTATGCTGGCAGAGACAGAAAACTTGGGAGACATGCCTGAATCAGACCCTTGCATTTCTTTGGTGGAAAGAGCTGTTACCTAGTTTTTTAATGGGGTGAGAAAGGTGCTGAAAGACCTGAGTGTTTCTCTTCCTTCCCATGGCCTGAGCCACCACAGCTCTCTGTGCTGGAGAGAGGAGTGGGACCACACTCAGCATCTGGTGAACAAAGGGCAGGACAATCTTCTTCTCTCTGGATGGAGCTGTGATGTCTCCTACAGGAAGCCAGGATGGTGGCTGGAAGGAGCAGAGATGAGAGAGAGTGGAAAGGAGAGAGAGAGGTCAGGCATTGCCTCATCCTCACTTCTGCTCCCTGCTGTAAACAAGAGTGTGTGGGACACGAGACAACACAAATACAGAAACTGCCTGTTGGATGGTGCCCAGCTCTGCCAGCGTGGGCAGAGCTGGGCATTGCAGAGCAGAGGCATCTTCCTGCTCCCCACTTCTCTGAAACATTCTCCATGGACGTTGTCTCTTTCCAGACCTGTTTTACAGGCATTTTTAATGATTCCAGGGGAAAATGAGGCTCAACTGTCCACTGGCAAACCCAGCCCAAAGCTGCCCAGACTTGGGGAGGTTGCCACTTTGTCTGGAAACATTACTTCTCCTTGATGCAGGCTCTGTAGTTCCCTTCCACGTTGAAAAGGAGGAGGAAGACATTTCCATCAGGCTCAGGAAGTTCCTTTCCACGCTGAGCAGGAGGAATAAATTTCCACTTGCTGGGCCAGCACAAGCCAAGACCCAAACTGAACAAAGAATGGGCAGAGTATTCAGGGATCTGTAAATGCTCCTCCCCCAGCCTTGGGGAGTTTATTGCCCTCCACCAAGTACACAGTGTGGCTGTCATTCCTGAGCAGCCCAGGCGGGCTGTTAAATGACAGGGGAAAATTACCCAGTCTGTTCTCCAGAAGGCAAGTGAGTAGGAATTTTCCTCCAACTGGTTCAGGACAAAGTTAATGTAGGGAAAGCCATTAAAATTAATGCTGGTAAACAAGGATAAAAACCAGCAGGGCTGTAACAAAATTTGGACCAGATTGGGTTTCCCAGCTGTCGTGCTGCACACTGTCTTAGAGGCAGGGGGCGGAGGGAGGGGGTAAGCTGAGCTCAAAAAAATCTTGCTGGAGAGGGCTGTGGGGTTGGGGTTGGGGCATCTGGGCTTAGTTGGCACCAACTTTGTGGTCAAGCCCTCTAATCCCTGTGGGCCGGCTTTTTTCTGGGAAGCAGGGATGCTGTGTTTTCTGCTGGTCATTACATGTTTAATCTATTCATGGGATTCATCTGGTGTTCTCCAGAGGCTGACCTCCCCATTCAAGCCCTGCTTTAGGGCTCTGGGAATGTGTCCACATGGTTGCTGGCTGCAGGTGTTCTGTGTGAGCTGGTTTGGGAGCAGATCTTGGGCTTTTGGGGCAGTGGCTTGCTCCAAGAAACTTGGTAAGGGTTACTGGGGATATGGGTCCTCTGTACTGGGAGGAAGGTTTGGTTCCCAGTCTCATACTGGGCTAAATGGAGCCCAGAGCATCTCAGGGAACATACCTGGCACAGGAGCTGGGTGTTGCTACTCTCTCCTAGGTAAACAGCTTTTTCCAACCCCACAGCATGCTAACATGAACCAGGCAACTTCTTCAGAACTCCTGGCACTGGATGTTCAGCTGGCTTGACACACTTTGGAATAAGCCAAATCTAGGATAACCAAGCCAAAATTCTGGCCCCAGAATAGAAGTAATGCCCCATATTTTCAGGTGACCACTGATGGTACTGGTGAGAAGGGAGAGGCACAAAAGCAGTCAGCCACTTTCTTGCAGTGCCTGAGGGAGCTGGGTTGTATGTTTGGAAAAAAGGAAGGCAAGAGTCTGAGCATGGCCATCTTCAGCACAGATGCCAACATCCGTAGAAAACTTTCCACTCCACGAGTCAGTGGAAACAACAGCAGAAATATCCTTTAATTCCTCAAAAAGTGCCATATCCCGTGTATATCTTCCTAATGCGGCTGTGTTTGCTCAGATTTCAGTGGTTTTGGTGGTCCTGTCCTGGATGGCCAGGCTTTGCAGGTTGGGTGGGTTCTGGAATCTCCATGCAGCAACTCCCAAAGCCAAGTGAAGCTGCTGAGATCAGGAGCTGTGATGCCTCCAGCCCAGTGCAGGGAACTAGGGCTGGATGTCTGAGGTTATCCTCTGTGAAGAGATGGAAGGGAGCCTGGACAGCTCATGCCTCTTGCTGGAATGGAAAGCAGCATGGAGAGAGGCCCAACACACGTGTCTTCTTTTGGAGCTCTCATCCCTGTGGGAATCCACGGGCTGCCTCTGTGGGGGAGGCATCAACCCCTTTTCACCAGTCAAGCTGCTGTCAGGTTGGTGTCTCCGAGGTGGAGAGCTTTCTTTGGTTTTTCCTGAGACATCACCAAAGAATCAGGGTGACAGAATTATTTTTGTGGAAGTAACTATGTGAAACACTTTTTTTTTTTATTTGGATTATTTGAAAACGAAAACTGTTCATGGGCTTTAAAATTCATGTCCCCTCCAGGTTGCTTTACTTTGTTTTGTTTCTTATTCCCTCTCCCTTATTCCTCAGAGGAAACCATCCAAACCTACACAGTGTGTTATTTCTTCAAGAAATGCAATCGTTTTGCAGTCAAACCTAGGCTGGAAATGCTTCTGGTGATTCATTTGTCTGAGAAATTTAAAAAGGCTTGGATGGAACAGAAACCAGGCTGGTTCAGGGAGAGTTTTCTTGTGTGTGAAGACCCACTTTAGCGGGGGAGTTCTTTTAAAAGCTTTTTATTGGAAAAAGAAGTTTTTCCAGGCTTTGTTTGGGAGACTTGGGCTCCAGCCATTCTTCTGTTGCAGCTTTTTGTGTGGTGCTGAGATCTGGAGCCTGGCTATCCCAGTTCCTGCTTCCCACGCCTGCTGCATTGCAGAGTTCTGTGATTCCAGTGCCTTGAGCCCTTTGTTCTTTAGGGTCACTGCTTCTGCAGGGTGGGATGGACGTGATGCCATTTCTGCCTTGACTGTGCTTTGTCTTTCCCAAACACAAGACTCATACAGGTGCACAGCTGTGTGTTGAGGGCAGCAGGGATCTCCTGCTGTCACACAGTGAGGGGTCCAGGCCCTACATTCATCTTTAGGGTCTGCTCAAGCTGCTCCTCACCAAGAACCTCTTTCAGAAGTTTCCCAGCATCCAGCGAGGTTCAGAACCAGGCACCAGGAAGGCAGATTCATGGCTGGTAACCACCACAAGTCCCCTGCAGAATACCTTTCTGGCCTTCAGTTTCCCCTTCTCTAAGCCAAGCATTTTAAAACTGTGTGGTCTTTGGCTTTCTGTTCCCTCAGACAACAGGGAAAAGCCCCAGGCAGTGGCTGAAATCAGATGAGCTAATATGTCACATCCCAAGAGCAAACCCGGTTTGTGGGGGCTGTGGCTGTTCTTATCACCTCCATGGGATGTCCCAGAGTTAGCTTGATTGGAGGCAAGGAGTACCATGGAAACAGGGCTGGGTGGAGAGGTCTGGGCAGTGGGGATGGTGTGCAGGGGTGAGGAGCAGTGGTGAGTGCCATTCTGTCTGTAAACAGAGCAAGAAGTGGGCTGCAGAGAGGAGACCACCACTCCTTTAATGACTGCTGTGGGAGCTGCCACCTCTGCTGCCTGGTGCTGGCCAGATCCGTGGTGTGACTGCTCGTCTCCAGTCCCTGCCTCCTCCGTGCCCCACGTGCTGCCTTTCCTATAAATAGCCCGGTGGGAAGCGGGGCGCGGAGCCACCGCAGATGGCCCCCAGTTACACGTGCAGCCGTGTGTGAGATCCCAGATAGGAGCTGTCAATTCCTTGCCTCGAGCCACCCATGAAACCTCATTAAAAATGGTGTCCTCTTCCTTAACCCCCATCACCCCCTCGCTTCCCACTCCGACTCGCCTGCATTCAGGCACCCTTATTAAACATGCACTTCTAAGCGAGGAGCGCTGACTTTCCCTTAATTGAGGCGTAATAATTAGAGCATTAACACATTAGGAGGGTGAGACAGCATGTTTAGCTTTTGTGATTAATTATCTGAGGATTGTAATAAGTTGTTAAGACATTAATTACTCTGGCATGTTTATTGCTCTTTATTGCAGAACAGACACTTGGTAGCAGCAAGGGCCGGTTTGTCTGGAAAGAGAGTGAGAAGTGGTCTGAGGGGAGGAGACCACCTACCCACCCACAAACAGTGAGCTGCTGCTGGTGGCAGCAAGGTGGGGACATCCCCCTGGGTGTGCCTGGGTGCCCAAACAGGTTTATTTCTCACAGATGGGTATAGAAATGGTACCCGAGACCCTTAGGACAGTTCAGCCCCTGGAAAGCCCTTTCTGATCCTTTCATCTGGATTGTTCTCCTCTTTCAAACGAAGTGTTTTCCTTCTGATGCTTTGAGCTCCCCCTGATTTGGAGCATTGTGTTGCCAGGTTTGGTTAGCATGGCTCAGTCTCTGGAGCTTACCAGGAAGTTGTCTGTATTAAAGACAGGCTGAAGTTCGGAGTGTCAGCAGAGGCCAAGGAATGAACCAGGGCTCCACTGGCCTCCCTCACCCCTCCATGGAATGAGATTTCCTCTGGAGTTTGGGGAAGTAGGTTAGGGAAGGGGTTGGAGAGGTCTGGACTGCTGTAGCCTCCTCTTTGCACAGTGAGCTCCTCTGTGTCCCCTGGACAGCTCCATGTGGGTCGGTCAGCTTGGGACTGATGGCAGAGTTCATCCTCAGGAGAATGAGTGCTTCTTGTGTGTTCCTGAAACTCTGAGAAAGAGAAAAGGCAATGCCATCAAAAGACGCGTCATCAAATCAGCAAGATGGCATGCTGGGCCTGTTCCCAGTCTTCTGCTCTTCCCATGAAATACTCATGGGCTCATGGACCCTCCCTGCCCAACCTCTCCCTGCAGTTCTGTGGCTGGGAGGAACACGGGAGATGTGGTGGCAGCCCCAACAACTGTCACAGATAAAGAAATTTGGGAATATTATGAAAAACAAGAGGATGGGGAGGCCATGGGAGCAGTGTGTTGATACCAATCTCCTTTGGGACCCCTGGAACCCTGCGTTTCCTGTCTCTAGGCTGTTCTGTGTCCTGATGTTATTGCAACACGTGTTTGTGTCTGATGGATGCAGGGGGCAGGAGGGGGGATCCTCTGTTGCCTATTTTAGAGTTAAAACCCGAGATGATCCTGACTAGTCTTTGTCCTTCCAGGACTGACCCAGCAGTCACTTTCCCTGTGGCTTCCACCAGCTCAAGCCAGTGTCACTGTCACTCAGTTGTGTGAGAGGCTGGGGAGGAAAGTTCCCTTCCCTGTGTGTGATCTGGGCTCTGTCCTGTGTCAGCTGAATGTGATTTGCTGCCTTCAGCCCCTCGGAGCCCGGGCTGCCTCCGGCTAGCCCGGCCTGGGACTGGCATTCACTGTCAGGGAGCTGCTCTCTGCATGCAGAGCGTGGGACGTGCCAGCCTGGCATCCCCTGCTCCGTGCCTGGGGACAAGGCAGGTCATGACTTATGCATTTTATCATTACAAAGAGAATTTCCTCTAGATGTGTGCAATGAGACAGTGGCGCTGACCTGTGATCCTGGCACTGAGCAGCGTTAATGACTCCCCTTTGCAGGTAATCAGCAGCAAATGTACACATTTTGGGGACATCTGAATATTTTTTTCTCCTTTTAAGGCTGCTGTCTTCCTAGGCCAGACTTAATTAGCAGACCTCATTATTTCCTGAAATGTAACTTGACTTCTATTGAATGGGAATTGTTCAGTGGATGGGAAGCAGCAGAGCAGTGCTGCAATATTCATATTGTTTTAATTGCAACATTAACATTTCATGCCGCTCTTGGCACATTTCCAGGTGCGGCCCTTTAACTCAATGCAACACTGTGAAAGGTTGGATCAGAACAATTAGGATGGATTGACTGGATTTCTGGATTTTCTTTTTTTTTTTCCCTTCTATTTTAATGAACGTAAGCTTGAATTCAATCCCCATCGCTCCTTTTGTTGGGCAGAACAAGGAATCACCACCCCTGGAGTGTAAATCCCTCTTTTTTTTTTTTTTTTCTGAATAAAGGATGTGCTGTGGCGCATGTTTAAATTGTCTTTTTGTGGAGCTGAAGCCCCACAGGTACAAGTGATACATGATCCACTAAGCTGAAGGCATCTCCTGGGACTTGACCTTTACCAGGTGAATCAGAGAAGTCCCAAAACGTGTCTGGCCAGCTGGGATTAGTGTCGCAAATGAGCTGGAGGGAAAAAGGTTATTTCTCACTTCTCAGTTTCTTCCAGGGCTCTGGAACGCCTGAGGCTGGAAATGACACCGTGAACAGATAACGGCTGGGTTATCAGTGCAGACCCTAAACGAGCACAGGGATCACCCTGCTCTGTCCCCAAATTGCATATAGGGTTTGGCTTTCTCGCAGACAACCCTGAAATGCTGGGCTCAGCCTTAGCAAGCTCCCATCACACTGGGTGATGAGAACTTTAATTGACTCTAAGGGAGAACCAGGAGGCTGGTGAGTCCCCTTCAGCCTTCAGAAGGAAGAAGAAGGGTTTCTGAGGCTCCCTCTTTCCTCCTGGGGGAAGGACACCCATGCTGGAGCCTGCCAGCCCCGTGCTGGGGCTGGTGTGTGGGGCTGGTGGGCAGCAAGGACCTGCGTGTGCAGGAACGGGCTCCCATCAGTCAGCACACTAATGGGCAGCTTGATGTGTCAGTGACCCTGCTGAGAGCTCACCGGGCACTGCTCAGGCTCTGGGCTGCCTTCCTGGCATTTCCTGGCAGCAGCCTGTGGATGAAACATCTCTCTGGGAGGTGAAATCTCTGTCCATGCCGTGGAGGGGCAATGGGAGGAGTTGTGGGGGCGAGGGAGCTGCTCTGCCCTTGGTTCTCCCGCTTGGAGCTGGGTGTGTCGCTCCATTTCAGGCAGCAGCTGAACTCATCTGTCAGTCTGGGAGGGCAGTCAAGGCTGGAAATGCAGGAGGACCTCAGCTTGGTTTCTCGAAGAAGGACAAGGGAAGGAATTCCATTTCCATGGGCTTTCCAAAGGCTAACATGCCCTCTTAGCTGGCTGGCTCTCCTATCAGCCACACAGGCCTGAAACCTTCTCCTGTTGGTCCTGTGTGCAGTGGGATCCATGAGATCTCATCTTCTCTGGATGTACAGCTTGGGTTTGGAGTCTCTGGTGTCCAGTAAGTTTTTTGTGCTGAATGGAACATCTCCCTTTCCCGGGATATTTATAACATCTCTCCCACACAAATTGTCTGATGTCTAATAAGGGATGATACACTACAGTTTGGAAGGTGCTAATAATGTCTCCTCTGTTTGGTAGTCTGTTCCCATGAAATTTATAGACTCTGACTGTCTCCAAGACCTCTGTTGCTCTGTCACATCAGCTTGAAATCTGTTTGCAGTGTCAGAAGTTGCTGGGGAGTGGGCAGAGGACAGACTGATGTGGCAGGATTGCATATGCTTTGCCCTCCCTGGGAAATCAGGCTGAAAATGCACAGATCTGGGGACGGGGGCAGCTGTGGCTCGGATCACGGAGCTGAGTGTTTGGGGAAGCAATCCGGCTGTGTGGGAGGAAGGGGATGAGCCCCGAGCGCTCTGCCCCAGCCCCTGCTGCCGAGCGAGTGCCTCTGGTGGGAAACAGCCCCCGCGGACGATGAACGAGCCAGCCCAGAGCCGCTGGCTGCTGTGAAGAATTGCCTGGCTAAAGGATAATGAATGCCACAGCGGGAGACAGAGCGTTTCTCCGAGGCCATTCATCCCCTTTATCACCCTGCTAACAAGCCCCAGAGCGACTTTAGAGACTTCTCCGGAGCGGCACCATCCCTCAGCCGCTGCTGGCTGGGTGCTGGGGGTCAGGGGTACGGCACGGTGTGGCAGGGAAGCCACGGACCGTCTCCTGAGTAACAGCCCCGGGTTTGGGTCTCTGCTCTGGGGACTGTGCCTCGGCTCTGGTTTGGCTGGCGTGGAGACCGTGCCCTCCTTCAGGCCGTGCGCGGTGCCACCTGAGAGATCCAGATGTAAAAGCCGAGCATCCATCTTTTTTAAAGTACTTCTGGGCAGCACCTGCAGCACCCTTAGGAGGATTGCTCTCTCCTAACTCCCAGCTTGCCTAAGATTTAAGATTTGCAAGATTTATACAGGGCCCAAGAGGAGTCTGGGGCCGCCAGCACGTCGGTGAGTTGGTTCTGCTTCACTTGCAGCACAGCTGAGCCTGTGTGCAAGCCTCGTGTGAGGAGGAAAGGGCAGGAGTGATGTGCTCTTCATAAGAGCTAATAAAAGCTAATCCATCCCTTTGCTCCAAGACAGTAGGAAGCATTAGTGGCTGGCTGAGTGCCTCCTCCACTGCGGCAGCATGCTGGGTGCCTTCCCTCTGGCTGGGAGCAGAGCGTGTCCTCCCGTGGGGGGAAGGCGTCTCTGGCAGAGCTGTGCCTCCTGCAACTGCTCCCTGGAGCTGGCATGCCTCCTGGGAAGGGAAAGCTGCCAGAGAACCCACACAGGTGAGCCTGGCAATGAGGATGGACATCCCCTGGGCAATCTCTCGTGGCAGGCCTCAGCTCCAAGCAAGTGCCTTGCCTCTGCTCCAGGACTTGTGGGAGCAGAGGAGAGCATCACCTCTGATTTGACTGATGTGTGTGAGACCCTCAGAAAGGCTGGAGCCAGCTGAGCCCAAATAGGTGCCCAAAGAGGTTGGAATCCCTTCAGCAAGCAGCCTGTGTGCTCACCTGTGCACTGTGTGTGCAGGTACAAGCTGTGCCGCCCTGCCAGAGTGATTTGTGTCTGGGGCACAGTGGGTGATCAAGTAGAACTAATTGCCAGTAATTGGAAGTTGTTATTTTTTCATCCAGTGTGTTTTCTTAGTTTCTCCTTCTTCTCCTCCTCCGGGTTTAGCTGTTGGGGGATGCATTTTGTGTGGTCCATGGTAAACACCCCACAACCAGTGCCAGTGGGAGAAGGGGAAGCAAACAGGAGACTTTGTGCTGTGTTTGGGTGTCCTCAGCAAATGCTGGTAGTGGTTTTATAGGGGCAAAAAAGGAGGAGAAAAGCTGCAAAGCTTCACAGGTGGAGGGGGCAGAGTGCCATGATAGACAATTGGGTGGTTCCAGAGAGGGGAGAAACAGCAGGAGAGCAGCAGGTGCTGGGGATGGTCTGGAATGTGTTTGCAGAGCTGTGGAGCAGAGCAGGAAGTGTGTCATGGAGCCAGGCGTCTCCTTGAGTGTGAGCAGCACAGCAGCAAGAGGATTGCAACCCTAATTTTTTCTCTCAATTTTTTTTTTTTATCAGGAGGTCTCCCAGCATTTTAAAAGGAAGCTAACATCGCAGATTGAAAGACTTCACATCTTGAGGCTTCAGTGACTAAGTTGGGAGCCAGACAGAAGAAACTGTGAGTGCTGAGCCTTTGTCACATGCTTTCCTCCCAGAAAGTCTGCTCTCTAGACCTTGGCCTCTCTCCCAGACCCCTGTGCTGACCAGACTGATGATGGGGAGTTCACTGGAGGCCAGTCATGTCCCACGGGGTGGCAGCAGGACACTTTGCCTCCTGTGCTATCAGCTTGGCTGCCTCTGGAAGGGAGGATGCTGGCAGGCCAAGTGGCCTTTCAAAGAGGGCTGGAATTCAAAGGGGTGCACTCTGGTCCCAGTCCACGAGGACTGCCCTGTTCCTGCCCTGACCTCTCAGTGTTTTGGGAGGAGTTCACTTTCAGTCTGGAAACATCTGGTGCTTTTTCTTCTCTTGCCAGCACCATTAAATGTCGAGTTGAAGGGAAACACAATACATCACCTTCCTCACGGGCTGCCATTCAGCCAAGAGTAACAGAGATTAGCCTTCAATCACACGAGGGCTGGAGCTGAAGGAAACCTTCCCGAGGACACGCTGGAGAAACATTTTCATTAGCAGAGGAGAACGTGAGGAAGATGAAGTGGCCCTTCACCTCGGCTGCCAGACCTCTCGCCTGCCTGGCGTTAACTGGACGGGGAATGCTAACGAGGAGCTGGGGCCAGCTGCAGTGCTCTGAGTGCTGCCTGCATCCAGATGTGAGAAACAGCTGGGACACGGCACAGCAGCGCTTTTATACTCTGGTGGGGGTGGTCTTGGCTTTCCTCCTGCCTATGAGCTCTCGCTGCTAGAAATAAACTGCATCTCTCAGCTGCGAGGAGAAAACGTGTGCTAGGGCACATACTTGAGTGGGCACCCTGGCGTGGGCCAGAAAAACGATGTCCTTGGGTGATAGTGTCCGTGGGTCCTGGAGGTATCACAGCCCCTGCCTCCTGCAATACGTTTTGCAGATTTAACAGGACTGCCTTGGTGGTAGGAGAGGATTTCCGTGCTCCATGGAAAGCTGTTCCACAGTGCTTTGCTCTTACTCTGCATCCCCCCCAAGGCAGCTGAGGTGCCCAGGATTCACTTCTGCTATTGATGTCTCCTTGTGTTGATGAAACACCCCCTGGACCCCAGCTGGGTGCCTGGCACAGACCTGTCTGTCCCAGTTAGTGGGAATTAACCAGCAGGATCCCTGCAGCTCTGTCTGCCGTCCCCCACCACCTCACCTCCCTGCGGCTGGCGTGCTCCTGACAAAGGCAGGCTCCATCTCTTTCACTCACAGCTGAAGGATGCCTTGCCTGCTCCTATCTTGCAGGTTGGAGGGAAATCGTTTTAATTCGTGTGGCACATTCCTTTGGGTGGAAGGTGGGGGGAGAAAAGAAAAAAAATCCAAAACAAAAAAGATATCCAGAGAAACTCTGGCCATTCTGGGTATTTTTAGTTGTTTGTGAAGGACCATTAATATCTCTTTCTCTCTCTTTTTTTTTNCTCTCTCCAGAGCTGCCTGTGGTGCTGCTTTAACATCACCTCTCTGTGGTGAAGGTAAGCTGGTTCTCAGTGCTCCCTGAGACTCCAGCTCAGAGAGAGCCCCATCTCCTCTCCCTGCTTCCTGGGTGCCCACCACATGCAGAGCCCTCTGAGAAGGGGCTCCCTGGCTGGAAGGGTGAAGGCTCAGAGATATTTATGCCTTTTGGGATGGGTTTTATCAGGAATGGGATTTGACCTCCCTGAGAGGGAGGTGACACAGCCTGGCAGCTAGGGAACTGGTTTGGAACATCAGAACAAATAGCTGCTGGTTTTGGAGCATTCTCACATTAAGTTACCTCTCCTGTCACCCTCCTCCATTTCAGAACTGAGAGCAGCCAAAAGGAGAGGGAAACCTGGCTCCTGAGCATTTCCCCCGCTATGATGCCTTCACCTTTCTTGTATTCCCTTTTCTCCTACGATCTCAGCTGGCTGAGTTTCCCTGCCAGCCTATTGAAAGGAAAGGCACGTGCTGGCTTATGGAGGGAGAGAGACCTGAGACAGGATAAATCTGTATGCAATGAGAACGGGGGGAAGCAAGTCAGCTGCTCTGACACTTTTATTATGGAGCCAGGCTGCTTGGGGATGAATCTTTCTTGAAACGTGTTGCTGGATGACATTTCTGCCAGGTCTCAGCAGTAACCTTCACCAAGCCTTGCTGCCCAGCCTGTGCTTGCCTTTTCCTGGGACAAAGAGAACGAGTATCAGCTGGAAATGCCGCAGGCAGCGGGGATCAGTGGGGCTCCATGCACCTCCAGTGAGTCTGAAGGCACCTGGACTTTTGCACCAGGAGCTCCTCAGGCTTTGGTGACTCCAGCTTATGGCTGCATGTGTTGTTTTGCAAAAGAGGTGTGGGCTCCTGTATCTGTTTCTCATTTCAGAAACAAAGAGGATGCAGCAGAGACCAAAATGAAATCCTCCTCGGAGTTGTCCAGAAGGATGGATAACTGCAAGAGAATATTATTCCATGGCTCTGGAAAAGGAATATCTACTTGCTTAGTAATGAGGTGCTGGCTCTGCTCCATGCAGGGGCTGGAAGCCACGGGAGATCTGGGGTTACAAAGAGGGCTGGGCAGAGTTTGCTGCCCTCTCAGCTCCTTTCCTGTATCGCTGTCAACTTAGATTTCACATCAAGAGGGTGATGTTATGGCTGGCGGTGACAACAGCAGAATGTCACTGGCAGAGGTGAAATCTTTCCCTCCGTGAGGGTAATTCTTCCTTCCCCTTCCCCTTCCCCTTGGCTTGCGTCGGGACCCGCTGGCTCCTGGTGCTGAGCAGGGCAGGCCCACGTGCTGCTCGGGGCACAGCACACGCTGCTGTCTGGGTGAGCCTGGCCGTGTCACTGATGCCTCTTGGCTGCACGGTGACCTGGGACAGAGGGAAACCCCTTGTCACTGCCTGAGACAAGCTGGGGCCACTGCAAGCTGCTGTGTTTGCCATCGTGGGAGCACTGCACAGAGTGACCCTGTGCCATGCCAGCAGGCTTGTACCAGCAGGAGGTCTGCCAGGGAGGTCCCTTCAGAGCCCTCTGCTCTTTAGGGCCAGGCCTAAGCTAGGTCAGGCTGTGAGGGGCAGACTTACATGTTGATGGTTCATGCTCTCTGCAGGCTCCTCTGAGCAGGAGCTGATCTTGTAGAGAGGTGCCTGTGCCCACCCGCTCTGGCAGCCCCTCTGCCAGCATCCATCCCCAAGGGCCAGCTCAGCAAAGCCTTGGTGTTGGTCTGGGCCCAGTTTGCATTTCTCAGCTGGTTATGGAGAAAAGGATGAAGGTACCTGCTGCTGCTAGGCCACAGTGGAAAACAGAGGAAGGGGACTGGCCTCTTGGTGCACTTGAAGAGCCAAAAGTTTAATCTGACTCTGCTTCTCTCTCAGCCCTGATCCCGTTGTATCTTTTCCAGCTGATGCCTGAGCATTTCTTTGTTTTGCTATTTTTTCTTGTTCCCTTTTTCCCCTCACTTTATGAAAAATGGCTTTCCCATCTGCATCTGTCAGGAGTCTGCCTGAGCTGGGTGTACGGCTCAGTGAATATACAAATGTGCGGTTGGATCGTGGCCCCCCTGACAGGCCGGAGATGAATTCCAAACGTGCAGGGAGAAGGGCTTCTGCTGCCTCTCATGGTTGTTTTTCTCATCCCAAGGAGGTGTGAGAATTGCCTTTGGGAGCAGCGCTGCTCTCTGCTCCTGCTCTGCCTTACCAAGGATCAGTTCTCTCTCATCCATCATCAGATGAGTCCTCCTTGCTCCCACATCTCAGCTGCTGGGGAGGGAGTGCTGGGGAAGGGGAAAACTGTTTTATCCTGCTTTTTACTACTATTCTTTTCCCTCTGCCTTTTGCATCCCACCTCTTAGGCCCATGACAATGCATTTGGCAGGCTGGGGCTTGAGGACACTTGCTGGTGCAGGTACTTTTAAAGAGACTTAAGGATGAGGTAGAGGGAAGAGCATTGTTCTGTAGAATCACAGACTATTCTGAGTTGGAATCCACAAGGATCATCGAGTCTAACTCGATGCACAGGACACCCCAACAATCCCACTATGTGTCTGAGAGCATTGTCCAAACACTCCTTGAGCTCTGGCAGGCTTGTGGCTATGACCACTGCTCTGGGGAGCCTTTTCCAGTGCCCAAACACCCTCTGGGTGAAGTACATTTTCCTAACATCCAACCTAAACCTCCCCTGACACAGCTTCATGCTGTTCCTTCGGGTCCTGTTGCTGGCCACCGGTTTGACCTAAGCCCCTTAAGGGGCTTAAAATGCATCTTTGGAATTTTTCAGCAGTTGTGCACGACTCCACATAAGAGCACCCAAATGCTCCTGCACGTTTCAGCCTGGCTGTGTCCCCTTTCCCTGCTGCAGGTGACCAGCACCGTGGGGCTCTGCAAGGAGGAGTTCACCATCTCTGCTGTGGGACTGCAGGCTCACTCAGGCGGCCGAAGGGAGCTGACAGCCTGCCCTGACACCCATGGATTTGCTGAGCTGCTCCTGCCCTCTTGGCTTCCTGCAGGCTGGGACGTGAGCTGCTTCCCTCACCCCTGTGTGCAGAGAAGCTCACAGCCAGGTGGGCTCAGAGGAGCAGGCAGGCAGAAAATGAAATGAGTCTGTCCACGCTCTTGCCACAGCTACCTGGTCAAGGAGGGGAGGTTTCTGGGAGGGCAGACCCCCACTTTGGCAGGAAGAGAGAGCAGACAGCTTGAGCTGAGCTCGTTTTTCAACAAGCAGATGGATGTTCAGTGGGGACCCACGAAAACCCTCTCGCTGCAGGCTGCGAGCCCTCCAAACCGAAGCGTTGTGCTGACACGGAATAAAGCGTCGCTCCATTGGTGCTCAGCCTGAATTGCTTCTTCCATTCCATGCAGGACACAGCGACGGTCTCCTCCTGCCACCAGCTCCCACGAGGAGCCAGCTGCACGCCTGCCACCGGGCGAGGATGGAGCCGGAGCCATTGAGCCGCGAGGAAGGCGGCCGACGGCAGATTCCTCCGGCATTTCCACCCCGCGGGGCCCTTGGCGAGCGAGCGCTCGTCTGCTTTGAAAGCTCTTAGTGCTCCTGCAGGTGGGAGCCAATTTGTCTGCTTTCCTGCCCAGGTGCCATCTGTTTGTAGGATTGCCTGTGCGGTGGATGAGCACGACGGGGATGGCACAGGGAAAGGGCTGCCGGGGTGGGAGAGATGAGCCTAAAACTTTCCTTGGATGTCTTCAGCACTTCTGGCTGCCGTTGTTCCTTCTCCTCTGCACCGCGGTGGGGAAATCACAGCCTGTCATTTGCTGTTCCTGGAGCGTGATGGGGAGCTGAGGCACCGCTAATAGCAAACCATCATTTTAATGCTAATTTCCTACCATTAGCTCAGGCTGGGGGAGGCTCAGCTTGGGTGGAGAGAAGCCATTAGCAGATGGGGAAAGGGGGGATGATGTGTGGGGATTTGTTCTGCACCCCCAGAAGGGACTTCCAAAGGGCAGATGACTAACCACCACCGAGAAAATTGGTAGCAGGCACTGGGGTCAGTCTCTGGTGGATGTGGGAGGAAGGGAGGAAGGAGAATGCTTTGTTCCAAATCATCTCCCTACAGGGATTTCTTGAGTGCTTCAGACTTTGGCTTGAAGTTGGTGTTTGCTGCTCTGTGCCCTGAGACCCAAGGGGTGCTCAGAGCACCAGCAGGGCTGCAGCTGGTGGCATCATTGTCCTTTCAACAAAGGAGACAAGCAGGATTGGGTTTGGCTGCTGTTGCCTGGACATCCGTGTTGGGTGCTGGGCTTCAAAGCAGGGAAGTTTGAAGCTGTTCTTGAGACACCCAAGAGCTCTAAAAAGGAACCTGCCCCTTTGCCATGGGAACAAGGTCAGCTGCCCCAAGCTGGGAGAGTTGGCAGGAGAAACCAGGGGCTCAGTTTGGAGTTGTGAAGGAAACGGAACCATTTCCCTGCCCTTTCCAGAGGTGGGAGTTCCCACATCCAGCATCTCGGTCAGTCTCCTCTAGCCATGCTTGCGAAGTGGAAGAGCCAGGGCTGGTGTAGGTGCCTGGAGCTCCAGGGGGGTTTGAAGAAAGGTGACTGGCTGCAGGACTGTGAGGCCTGTTTGGGAATGTTTGGCAGCAGTTAGAGAGGCTCCTCTACCATTTCTAGACCAGCATGGAAATGTTGGGAATAAAGAAATGCGAGCTCAGAGGCTGTGCCTGTCTGGAAAGAAACTGCTTTCCTGCTACTGAGGGACAACACTGTTTGAAGCCAAGGGCCCAGTGGTGTCCTGTCTGTGGTGTGACACCTCTCCTGAAGACACACCAGCCTGTGCTGATCTAGCCCACTGGCTTCTTCATTTCATGTGGAAGCCTCTGTGGATTTTTTTTAAAACCCACTTAAGGACCGTTGTAAAATTCTTTTGTCATCTGGCAGAGAAGCAGTGGAAGGACAAAAGCAGCCACAATAAACCAGGAACTGGTTTAATGGCAAAGGGATTGGGAGCCAAGAAGGGACCATGCTGCCAGGAGGACAATAGCATGAGGCTACATTAGTAGAGCACCAGCTATCAGATGCATCCCGGCATGGAGCATGACTCACTGTTCTTAAGGAAGCTATTTCCAACTGAGAAAATGGCTCCTGTATTTTATAAAGGCTCTTCCCAGCTTTGGTTGAGGAGAGAAAAGAAAAAGTGAAGGGCTACTTTTTCCTAGTTGAGGAGAATCAAACTTTCCTTCAAGTAGCTGAGCAAGGAAATCGGCACCTTACGTGTTCCCAAGAATAATACAACCCAGTAGTTTGGGGGGAGAACAGAAGTAAGAATAAAATAGCATTGCTCTTCCCAGTTCAGCACTCTGAATAATGAGCCTGCGAGCCAGAGGGAGAGCTCCCGGGAGAGGCGCCTGTCTACGGGGGATGGACACAACAAGTGTCTCAGATGGGTCGGTGTCTGAAGTGATCTCTCTCTAATTTTCTACCTCAGTGAGAGCGCAGCACGGCACCATCAATCACAGTCAGCCTCCCCTCGGGGAGCCACCTCCTGCCTCGTGCTGTGGTGTCCCCTGGGCTCTGCCCGGGCTGGGCACTGCAGGTGTCCCGGGCAGCAGCACCACTGTGCCTCCCAGGGGGTTCTCCTGCGTCCTGCTTGAGCCTGCTCGTGCTCCTGCCTTTCTCCTGCCTCCACCCCGGCACCTGCTCCTTGCCAGCGCTTCATTTCCAGGTGTGCCTTCCCCTCCTGGAGTCAGAAAAGGCCAAATACTCCCTTTATCTCCCGCGAGGAGAAGGTGTGGAGCTGCCTTACCTGGGATAAACCCACTGTGTGCTGCTGGGGGAGGCCTGAGGGTGGGTTTGGTGCTTGTGCTGCTCATCTGAGGATGGGGAGGTTGGGCTTTGCAGCCCCCCTGGAGCCATCAGGGCTGGCTCCTTTGCCCCAACTCTGGGCACGGAGCAGCTTTCATGCTGTGCTTGTGATGCAATGCAGCAGCTCTTGGTCCCTCATCTCCCTTTTTGTGAAGCGCCTGCTCCTTCCTGGCCTGGCTGTGTTTCCACCAGACCCAGGGGCACTGCTTTGGCAGGAGCACTGGTGGTGGGTCTTCTCCTGGCCAGGCACACTCCTAGGCTGGCCAGAGGGCTGGGGGGACACAGATCTGTGCCTGTGGCTGTTTCTTCTACTGCAGCACAGACATAGCTGGTGGGTTTGCTGCCTCTTGCTTCTTCATCTCTCTCACATCCTAAATTGGGTGCTCTTCCTCAGTTGTGGTGGCTCTTGAACCTACCAAAGCCTGGCTGCCTTGTTCCTGGTATCACGACACAAAAGTGGTTTGCAGCCCCATTTCTGACTCCGTGGGTTCCAGCTCCAGCTAGAAAACCAAAGACTGAGCTGCTCTCTTGAGCACAGCCTTACAGAGAAGCATTTTCAGAAGAAACTCTTGCAGTTGGCACCTCCCTCTCAGCCTCTTCAGTGGTTTCTGAGAGCTGCCGAGCATCCTTGACCTGTCTCTCAGGCACGGATTCCCGCATGTGTCAGCCCTGCCCCAGTGCTGTGGAGCTGTTGCTGGCACCTGTAATAGCTGCCTTGTTTACTTCCCAAGTGCCTGCCCTTTCTGTAATGAGCTGTAATTCATCCTGGCTTGTGCAGGGCTCGGAGATACCTGGAGCAAGGAGGGTGGGCCATTAAAACACCTTCTAGACTGCTCTCCGGGCCCGGGATTGCTGATCTCCTGGAGATGTAAAACAGGGAGGACAGGGGGGACCGGATGGAAATGGGGAATAATTGCCTTGCAGGGTAGAGGGGGCTGGCTGGGTTGGAAACTGCTGGGAGCTGACACGCAGGTGCAGATGGATGGTTACGGAAGGCAGGGCGGAGGGATGAAAGATGCCTTTTTAAAGCATCTGCCTTCCTCTTTTCCTCTGCTTTATAACCTGTTTTTATAGAGACTGCATGAGGCACACATTTTTTTTTATTAGCAGCTTGGGAGTGGAGAGTAATAAAGATTAATTTTTTTAAATAATTCTTTGCATTATCTTTTAATTTCCTGTGGCAGGGTTTGACTTTTAAATCTGCAAATGGACTTAACTGCTAATGTGCTCATCAGTTCGGAAGTGGCAGCCAAAGGAGCTGTGGGACTCGGTGAAGGTGAGAGGCCCCAGGGTTGAGCCTGGAGTCCCAGGAGAGGCTGTTCCACACCATCCATCCCAGCCTCCATGAGCACAGAGCAGCTGATGCTCTGCTGGGCTTTAATCTGCTTGGGAGACTGGCTTGCACTGGAGCTGGAGAACCTTCCCTGGCTCGGATGAGCTCTCCCATGCCGGGTAGGTGTACCAGGGTGGCACTGGAGCTGGGCAGAAGTGATGCCTGGCATGCAGAGACCCCAGCCCCAGCTTACTTGGACCGCTGACCACCTTCTCAGAGCTCGTTCTGCACCAAACAGCCCTTTTGGTTGAGTTTGCTCTGCATTTCTGATCTCTCTGTAGAGAACGTGGTGGAGGCAGAGAGCAGCCTTGTGGAGAACCAGCCAGTGTGGACAGCAGCGTTCTGGCTCACACAGGTATGAGAGCCCTGTAGCTCAGGTGCCTGCTGTGGCCTTTGGGAAAGGGGAAGCCCAGTGAAGGGGGGAGCACAGCTGGAGTGTCAATTGAGCCCTGAAAAGGCTTTTAACTGGATTCTATTGCTCCTGTGTTGGAACCAGGACCAGGATGAGGGGATTTGGAGATGCCTGCGGATGGGGAAGAGCCAAGTCCTGCACGGGGCACGCTGTGACCCAGACTGCTCCTGGCTCCCTCTGCCAGATGCCATCTGGAGCAGGCTCTGTGCATGCCTGGGTGTCTGTGTGCCTTGGCAGCCCTGATGGCCAGCTCTGCTGACCCGGAGGGCTGTGCTCCCCCCCTCCTCCCAGTGCTTCTCTGCACGCTTGCAAGAGTGATGCAGGGTAGCTCCAGACTCAGTCTGGCCTCACTGCTGCTCCCACAGCTGCCCTTGCTCCTGGGAAGAGGAGGAACCCACCTCAGACCAGCTCCAAGCTGGTCAGCCCGTGCCAGGTCACCTGTGTGTGTTGGCATTTTGCCCAGCAGAGCTGTCCTGGGTGAGGTCTGGGTTTGTGGGCACAGCACAGGGGATGTGGGAGCTCTGCCTCTGGATCTGTGCGGCTGCCTGGCTCTGGGAAGAGGAGAAACCCACCTCAGACCATCTCCAAGCTGGTCAGCCCGTGCCAGGTCACCTGTGTGTGTTGGCATTTTGCCCAGCAGAGCTGTCCTGGGTGAGGTCTGGGTTTGTGGGCACAGCACAGGGGATGTGGGAGCTCTGCCTCTGGATCTGTGCGGCTGCCTGGCTCTGGGAAGAGGAGAAACCCACCTCAGACCATCTCCAAGCTGGTCAGCCCGTGCCAGGTCACCTGTGTGTGTTGGCATTTTGCCCAGCAGAGCTGTCCTGGGTGAGGTCTGGGTTTGTGGGCACAGCACAGGGGATGTGGGAGCTCTGCCTCTGGATCTGTGCGGCTGCCTGGCTCCAGGAATCCTGTCTGCAGCAATCTGTGTGGTTTGGGTTCTGGCTTTGTACCTTGGCAGCAGCCTGAGCTCTCATCCTGCTGGCCAGGCTTCATCCAGCTGGATCCTCTGGTGTCCAAGGGAATGACAAAAAGCTTTGGTGCCTGTGGCTGCTGCCTGTTTTGGGTGGGAAAAACTCATTCCTCAGCCTTTTCTTTGAATTCTCCATTTATTCAAGGCTTGGGAAAAAAAAAAAGGACCCTGCCCTCTGCCAGCAGAATGTGATAGAAGTGCTCCTGATCTCAGGAAGGAAACTGAGGCACAAAGAGGTGGCTTGATGCCTGTACTACTGGCACCTCACTCACACACGCATCCATCCCTCTGTGTACATCTGCCAACCCCTGCGTCCCACCTTGCCCCGAATAATCACAACTTTGAGCTGTGTTTTTCAGCCAAAAGAAGCTTCATTTGTTAAATTTTGTAGGTGTCAGGAAAACTGGGAGGGCAGCTCCTGACTGTCAATATCTGTCTGAGAGCAGGAGCCTCTCCTGTTGTGGTGGGTTCTTCCTTTTTACCTTGTGAATTCACAGAGAGAAAAATGGAAATAAAAAGCAGCAGGGAGAGAGCTGTTAAAAAGCTTAAAGCTGTCACAAGGCATTGGTTAGTTTATGTGCAGCGAAGTATACAAACAAGTTTTCAGCTTGTTGGTTGGAGCCGAGGAGCGGGGTTATTTTTGTGTGATAAATATGTTTTATAGGTCTTTTATGGGATTTTTTAAAATGCCTGTCCCAATAAATTATTTACCAGGGTAATAAAAGATCAAGGAAATTGTTTCAACCATATCGCTGAGCATCTAAATCCCAAACTTTTACTGGGGTGGAAGGACCCTCTGAATTCCTGTGTCCCTATGAAAGATGGTCCAGGTGTGCTGTTTGTCCGTGGTGTCCTTCTGGCAGCCAGGTCCCCAGCCACCCTGACACTCTGTGTATATCCAGGAGGTCCCAGAGGCTTGGCACTGCTTTTCCACCCCCTCAGCATCTCCTCCTGGAGACGGATAGCATTTCCTTCCACCACCAGCTGCAAATCTCTTGATAGTCCCTGAATTTTTATTTAGGTTTCCAAGAGATCTCAGAAGCTTAATGGTCCTTGCTGGGATGAAGTGGGAGTTAGAAATCACTTGGAAAGCAGAGGGGAGCTTAAAGAACATCCGTAACCCTTGTGGGATGGGCTGGAAGGGGCAGCCATGCCCTCCTGCAGGTAGCAGGGACCTCTTCCCACCCCAGGAGTCTGGGTTTGCTCCTCCTCACGTGGCTCTGCATGCAGGAAGGGCCAGGTTCTGCTGGCTTGGTCCCCGTGCAGACAAACCCAAAATAGCCTTGGCACAGGAGAAATAAAAATTGATGGTGTTTCAGCCACAAAGTCTACAAATACATCTTTTTTGGGCATTAAAGCAGGCTTTAAGATATCCAGTCACTCTCCCCCCCTGCTCTTCCCAAGAGGAAGGAGGGGGCTGGGGGTCCTATCAAAGGTCCCCCTTCAGGACAGGGCAAATCCTTTGGCTGCATCCCAAGCTTACTATAGAAGGTGGGATTAGGTGTAACCCCCAGTAGGGTTTAAAAGGCATCCAGTTCCTAATGCATTGGCTTTTGTGAGGACTCTGGTCAGGAAAGATGCATCCCTGTGTGATAAGCTGGCCATAAATAAATTTAGATGGGATTTTAGAAGTAATTTCTGATGCTTGAAAGAGATCCTTCTGGAGTGGCCTTCAAAAGGGCTGGTGGGTGGGAAGGGACAGCCACTGTTTCAAGATAGCTCTCAATATTCATGGGAAGGATTATTCATTCAGAGCCTTTCCAGAGGGGAGAGTCCTTGGGTATCTGGTGTGCTGAAGCAAGACTGGATTGATCTTTGTTTGTGCTGTCTTTGCCGTATGTTAATCCCTCACTTCAGGGCATCTGCTGTCCTCTGCAGAGTCCAGGGAGGAATCCTCGTCTCCCCTGGTGCCTAATTTGGCTCCTGGGTTTGGTGGTGGTCCTGCCTCTCTCTGAGGTGGTGGAGAGTGGCCACAGCTGGACCCGCATCAGGGTACAGGGAGCAATTCTTTGGTCAGCCAAGAGGGAGCACAGGGCTGACCAGAGCTTGGCTTCCTTCTGGTGCCTGGAGGCTTCCACAGATCCTACAGCTTTCTGAAATAATTCCTCTGCTGTTCCAGGGCCCTAGGAAATTCACAGAGCTGTTTATCTGCCTTGATTGCTTCCCACGCCACACTACAGTGGTGGCTCTCGGACTTCCCATGGGCTTGTCCTACAGCTCGGGGCATGGCCACATCTCCAGGTCTGACAGATGTGCTGGGATGGGAATCCTGGGTGGCTGCTGGATATCCCCATCTGCCCTTCCATGCTGTCCTAACCCTGGGGCAAGGACAGGCAGTAAAAAGGGGGCTCATTCCTCTCATGTGGGAATTGGGCCAGCAGGAACAGCCCCGCAGCATCCATTCCCTGGGCTGGTGGCTGCCAAATTTTGGGGTGTGTTGGCTGCACCACAGACGGTGCAGTGCTGGTGCCCACTTCTGTGAGCAAGCTAAACTGGGCTGAGGGCTCCAAGCCCATGAATCATTAAGGCTGTAGCCTGGGAAAAGTTTAAATCAGCTCTGTGTGTTGTAATGGGGGATGTTTGCTGGGGTCAGGGCCCTGTGGTTTGGCTTTTAGGCTGGCAGCTGGGGACCAGGTTTTGGAGCAGGCTTTGCATCACAGGGAGCAGGGGCTGGAACACTGTCTGATGTTTGGCTTTAAAGAAGAAAAAAGGACACATCTCCCACGTCCCTCTTATTAATTATAAACACGTCCTGCTAGTTTGGGAATGGATGCCATAAATGTAAATGAGGATTGCGTCGGTGCGGGGCAGATATGAGAGACCCGGATGATGCGTGTGGGCCAGGCTTAGCATCTCCTCCTGCTCACTCCAGACTTTGCAGCGTGACTCTGCCGACTTCGGTGGCATTTCCTCCTGGCTCCCCTCCTCGTGATGGGAATTGGACTGCACGTAATTGAAAAGGATGGGGCGTCTGCCAGCAGACTGTGAGCCACATTCCCCTCGGCAGCTTGAGCTCGCTGGCCGAGGACAGGGGAGACAGGCTGGGGCAGGCACCTGCGCCAGCGGGGGGCGATCAGCATCGCGGGGATCCCAAATCCATCTCCATCTGAGCTCTCCGGATGCGGCTTCCCGTGGTGAAAGGATTGCCCGTGCCCGGAGGGGGGCTGATATCTCCAGCTGCTGGTGCGTGAGCAGTAATTTTCTGCCATTCGTGATCTCCCCTGCGATGGCAGCAGGACAGACACGTGAACAGCCGCTCCTCTGAGCAGCTCTCTGAACCAAGGGCTCGAACTTGAAAGGCGTCCTCTGATCCGTCCGGCTGCCGCTGACCCCGGGCTTTGCAGCACCACATCTCGCTGCCTGAGCATCACTCGAGAGCCGCCGAGGGAGGCGAAAGGCTCTTGGGTTTGCGTGATGGTGAGCTCTAACAAGAGCTCATCACACGCGGCCGGTGCGGGGGGCCTCGCTGTAAGGCCGCTGATCACGGTGCGAGGGCGGTGTAAATCCGGCACCTACAAAGGTGCGGGAACAAAGCGGGGCAGCATCTGCATTTCAAAGCGCGTTGTTTCTGTAGCACTGGAGCTGGCGTGCTCCCGCTGCCGAGGCAGAGAGCAAGCTGTTTGAACGGCGGGGTCGGGGAGCCTGGAAGCACCAGCTCCGTGCTCGGGGCACGGTTAAAGGAAAGGGTCGTGACCCCGCACTAATTGCACGGTGAGGTGATGCCGCCTGGGCACCGCGCTGCCAGACGGAGATGTCTTGTCATCCACTTGTGCTTTGCTTTCAAGTGGATGTGGCCCCTCACTTGGCTGCTATAATGGCAGAAGCATCCCTGCCACAGAGCTGTAGAATCACAGGATATCCTGAGTTGGAAGGGACCCATAAGGATCATTGAGTCCAACTCCTGGCCCTGCACAGGACAACCCGAGTGGAGGCCGGCCACACCAGCAATGGGAGATTCTCTTAGGGAGAGCCAGTTCCTGCCTCAAAAGCCTGTGGTCCAGGCAGGAGAGACAGCCGTGGGAGCAGGAAGTGAAATAAAATCCAGTGGTGATGACATTATTTGGTTTAGTATTCCAGTTACAGCAGGGATTGAGTCAGGAATGACAGCCAGAGCCTGGCCATGATTGCTGGACATGGCCTCCTTCACCACAAATGGCTTTTTTATTTTAAAAAAGGGGGTTGTTTTTGGCTGTGAATTGGGTTTTTTTCTGTTGGTATTTTCTGGAAGGGGAAATTCTAGAGAGTGGGTGGTTTTGGGCAGCATGGCACCATTTGAATTTCTCTGTGCTGGCCAGCTCGGTGGGAGATGGAGCTTCTCCTCCAGCACTGCTGGCTGCTGTCCTGCTCCCAGGGCAGCTGCTTCCCTAGGGGAAGAGGGAGCACCAGCAAATCTAGTGACCTTTGATGGTCAAAGCCTCCAGGTGATGGGTGAGCAGACCTCCACATCCCTTGGTGGCCCTGCTGCTGTCCAGACCCTCCAAGCCCAGACTGGGAGCAGGATCCTGATGCTTGGCTTGTGCTGGAACCTTGCGTGCCTCAGAGGCACTGGAATAAGGAGCAGTTAGAGGGAGAGATGCTTCTTCCAGGAACCAAAATTAAATAGAGCAAAGTAGTGGCTGAACACAGCAAGTAAGGCAGTTCAGTGTGTTCCCCCATCACCAAACTGAGCTGGGAGCAAGATGGTTTTATGAATAAAACTGTTTTGTGTGTGTCCAGGCCAGGCACCTGTCTGGGTCACCACTGTGCACGCACTTACATCTCAGAGGGCACCATCAGGGCAAAAATTAAAAATAAAAACAAACAAAAAGAAAGAGGAAAAATGCCATCTGTGCCACTCAAGCCCCCTCAGTTCGCTTGGGCTGTGGTCCAGAAAAGCACTCAGGCATTTTTCGGGCAGCATGTGCACTGTCCCTGCCCGGGGCAGGGCAGCAGGGCCTGGCCATGGACTTTGGGAGCCAGGGAGCCCCTGCCCCTCAGCACCCTCATGAGATGCTCACCAAGGTAACCCCTCTTGGCCCCTCCTGATCCAGCTGTGGCTGAGCCTGGGCTGGGAAGTTACTGCATTTTTACTGTGCTTGACATGCACCTGTGAGAAGTGAACCCCTTCCTGGAAATGAGGACTCACTCCTTCCTACTGGGATTGTTGGAGGCCTGCAGGGCATCAGGCAGGACATCTTTTCTCAGACAAACAGGTACTTTGGGGTCTCTGGGATGTTAAAGCAAAGTCCTTTGGTCACAGGTCTGGCTTTAGGCCAGTCTCACTTTCAAGGCTGCATCTGGACTCAGGGAGACTTCAAGTGCAGCTGCCAACACTGGTGTGTCTGTGGGACTTGCACGAGGCTTTCCTGGGAGCAGCAGATCCCTTTCTTGGGTTCCCCTCCAGAAACACCCACATCAGCAGGAGGGTGGGACAGGCTTCTCCCGTGGCTCACTGAACTCACCCAGAGAACAGAAGGATGACAAGCGGCCCCACGGCTGAGAGCACAGCTGGATCCAGCGAGGTTGCCACCATGGTAACGAGTGGCAGGACAAAAGGAGATGTCCTCAAGGTGCTCCAGGGTAGGTTTAGACTGGATATTGGAAATTTTTTTTTCACTGAAAGAGTGGTTGAGCACTGGAACAGCGATGTGGTGAGTCACTGTTCTCGCAAGCATACAAAAAATGGGTGGATGGGCACTGGGTGGGCTTGGCAGTGCTGGGTTAGCAGCTGGATTCGATGGCCTTAAAGGTCTTTCCCAACATTAACGGTGATTCTGTGCTTGCCAGGCTGCCCTGCTCTGCTGTGACAGGGCACGTGGTGAGTGAGCAGCACTGTGGGGACACTGTGGATCCCCCTGTGGTGGCTGCCAGCGTGCAGGGCACCCCACCACCAGCAACCACTGGTGCACTTGCTGTTCTACAAACCTTGGCCAGGTCGTTAACGGAGGAAGGAAATAAAAAAGCCAGGGCTCCAAATGGATCCCAGAGGGGTTCCCTGTAGCAATTAGCTTTATACTTGAAAACATATTTCCAGTCTTTATTGCCTGCTCTCTGTATTTGAAATAATTTTCTACCCAATAAACCTTAGTAGCCCCCAAACATAATTTTAGCGGTGCATTAATTAACAACAAGGTGACCCGGTGGTTCAAAGCTGAGCAAAACCTGATGCATCTCAAGGCAGCAAGGCAGCATTTCCCAGGCTCTCCAGGGCAGCACGTGGAGGCAGGAGCTTTATATAGGACATTACCTAAGGCCTGGCTGGCCCCAGGGCAGCCTGTGCTCTCAGGTGCTGACAGGCACCTTCTGCTTTGGATACCCACACCAGACTCTGAGACTTGCAAAGCTCTTTTCTGTTTTTCAGTCCTTCATAAAGAATAATTCTGGATATTTGTTAGGCTTAGGAAGGTCTTTAAACCTGAATAAAACCCTGACTTCCTGGCGCCCTGTGTCTGGGTGTTTCAGGGCTTGGCCATGTGCAGTAGGTCCCTTGAGCTGTTGTGCAGTCGCCTGCCCGTCCCTGTGGGTGCAGGAACCAGCAGGGCCAGCTGAAAATCCCTGGGGACTCCTTACCCACTGCTCCCCTGGCAGTAACTCACACCGGAGGGAAGCACAAGGCTTGAGGTGCCTGGTTGTTTCTGGGGGTCCAAGCCATTGAGTCAGAGCTGGTGAAGGCTCCTGGGCTGGAGGAGGCATTGGGTGGAGAGGGCATCTGGATTCACCACACCGTGTGGGGCTGGTGCACCTAGAGCTGGCCTCCTGTGAGCCCAGTTAACCCAGTCCCAGGTCCCCCTGGGATCTGTTCCCATCCAGAGAGGGGGCGAGGATGGGGGAGCACCTCCAAGGAAGATGGCTCTGCAGGTCTGGAGCCTGCTGTGCACTGGTGGAGAACGATGCAGTGCCTCCAGCAGGATTCAGTGATGCCTTAGGTTTTAGCTTTTATATATTTCAAATCCTGCATTCCCAGTGTGTAACTCTGCAGTGTCCTGCAGCCTGTGAGCTGCTGCTCTCTCATGCTGAGACAGACAGAACAAAGCCTCTCCAGGCTGCTCTCCAAGGACACCCAGCCCGGCCTAGGCCCAAAATGTGTAACCCAGCATCTTGAGAAGGGGGGCAAGCTGAGGGGAAATTCCATCATTAGCTAAAGTTTAATTGGTGACATTGGGTTGAGATGCAAATGGACCAAAGCTATAAAAGTGTGAAGAACTCGTGACTCGGGGTCCATCTTGGGTGTAGCCTTTGGCCTGCCCAGGGTGTGCCTCTGAAGGCCTTTCCAATAAATATCCACCTTTATTCCCTTACTCCTGTCCAGTCTCTGTTTCTAGGTTGGCCTCTTTAGGCATCATCAGCTGTCTGCCCAGGAGATGACACAGCAGCTGGCCATGACCAAGAGGGTGAGGACCCTGCTGGCTGCCACCATCGTGGAGGCAACCAGAGCAAGGATCCAGTGCCACTGGGTCTCTGAGCATGTAATCACCTACTTAACAGGAGATGGGAGGGAGCATTACCGGCTGCTGGCGCAATCGGGATGTGCAGCTATCACGGGCTCATCCTGCTTTATCTGCTGCATGTGGAATATCCCATGTAAAGCCACGCAAAGCTGCAAAGCTACTGTAATCCTTCCCAAAGCCAGCCGGCCCTTCCCTGCAAATATTACATTAGATATGCTTATTAAACTCACTCAGCTGAAGTTTTACTTCCAGCCGCTGGTGATAGTCTTGAAATGCCATTAGGGTGATAATTAACGCTGTCCTTCATCCAGGTTTTGGGTGGTAATTGTTCACACCTGCTGCCAGCTATTGAAGTGGTGGTAGGTGCAAGGGAAGGTTGTGGGTGGTGGGATTCCAGCTGGGTAATGTGAGGGTGCCAGGCTGGTCAGGGACCTTCCGGGCCACATGGGATTCAGTGCTGCTCTCTGGGGTTGGGTGATGGGTGGGACAGGTTCCTGTCCTGCCCTCGCACATCAGGGCTGTCCCCGTGCCTTGGAGACTGAAATGGTGCCGTTTAGTGCCTTCATAAAGTGCCTTAAGTTCTGCTGGAAAGCAGAGTGATGAACTTCATGATCAGAGGAGGGGAAACAGAAGGGAAGTCTTTGACATGAGGCTGTTGTGGCTCTTTCTTACTATCCATGGTGTTGTTGGACCCGGGTCCCTCTGGTTTGACCAGTTTGTGTGAAGCAGCTTATTAGAGGTAAGAGAGCCATGGATGTCACTTTGCTCCTGGTTTCCCCACTCAAATGGAAGGTTGGATTAACTTCAGTTATTTCTGTGAATCTCACCTGGGACTCATTCCCACCAATTCTGCATAAACATCTGGGAGGTGAGAAGCTGCAGTTTGAAATTTAGCAAACTTGCAACAGGTGGTTATTCTGTGATTGAAGTGAACTCTGTTTATCCTGCAGTCAGCTGTGATCCCGCTGCCTATCACTCATCCTGCCTGCTCTGCCACAGCCCTACTGGGATGACCTGTTCCTGGGTAAACCCTGGGAACCCAGAGTGCATTTCCTCCTGGGTTAAAACTGGATTCGGCAGAGACGGAAGTCTCCCCCCAGTTTGCTGGTATTGGGTAAGAGCAGAGCACAACCTGACATCCTGGCCCAATGGGATTTGGAAGGCTCAAGATTCCCAAGATTTGTTGGGGTGTCTCCCTGGGCTGCCGTGGCCCTTTACGTCCAGGGGAGAAATCGGTTCCAATTTTGTGTGAGATGGGATTGCTCTCAGTGACTTTGCCAGTCCCAGCTGGAGCAGGAGGATCCTCTCCCTGTTTTGTCCCAGCAGGGAGTCTGCTGGGCTGCTGGGTAGATTGGAGAGGGATCTGGGAAGGACAGCAAGCCAGGAGGGCTTCTGGCTGTGGGAAGAGGTAGCACTTCATTCCTGTACTTGGCACTGCTGAGGCACCTCAAATCCTGTGCTCAGTTTAGGGCCCCTTGCTATAAGAGAGATTTTGAGGTGCTGGAATGTGTTCAGAGGAGGGCACCAGAGGTGGACAAGGGTTTGGAGCACGATTCTTGTGGCTGAGGGAGCTGGGAGTGGTTAACCTGGAGAAAAGGAGGCTCAGGAGGCACCACATTGCTCTGTACAGCTGCCTGAAAGGAGACACAGAGGTAGTTCTAGAGGTAAACACGGGCATGGCGCGACCCTGGGCTTCAGCACGGGGCATCCCATCCTCTGCCTTCATCTCCCCACTCCTCCGAACCTCTGCAGCACAAGCTCCTGGCAGACGTCTGCCATCAGTCACGGGCGGGGAGTGATCTGGGTTAGCATGACACTGATGTAAATTTAAAGCCTTCTTTTGCTCTCTCTGCTAGCAGCCCTGTATTTTCAGGAAGAAAGAGAATGGGAAACAACTTTTTTAATGAAGTCGAGCATTTAAATTCTCTTTATACTTAGTCCTATCTGGAGCTCTTTACCCAAATGAAGCAGAAAGCATTTACAGCTGTATTTTCCATCACACCAACCAAGGAATATATTCATTTGCAGTAACATGGCACTCAATGAAGTGGAAAATAAGCTCCCAAAATTGAGCTATGAAACCGTTTCAATGAGTAGGAAAAGCCCGCTTGGATTCCACTGACCAGTCACTTCGGTTATGATAAAAATTAATTTGATTGAACACCTGAGCCGTGGCAGAGGTGAGGTTGGCCCTGAGATCGTGCTGCTTGGGGCTGGCTTTGGAGCTGGCTCCTCTGCCGTAGCTTCCACCTCTCCTGCTCATGGCTTTGCTTGCCCAGGAGACCTGTCAGGTGCCTCCAAGGGATGCTCATGGGTGGCACACGGACGCAGGGCAGCCGATGTCCCGCGTGTCCTCCTCCACAGGGCTGCAGGAGGGGACAACACCAGCGCTGTGGCAGGGCTGGCCCCTGGCTGTGGCAGCCGTGCTGGCCGTGCCCAGCGTGCACAGCTCCGAGCAGAGATGGGAATGGTTCCTCCTTGCCGGCGCCGCAGGACGTGAGCGGAGCGCTAAGCAGCGGCCGGCTGCACGCCAGCCGAGGGGCCGCTAATTGCTTGTGATGTCTAGTCCAACTCCATCGGCACGAGCAACAATTGCCACTGGAAATGCAATTAATAATTAAGCGCTCAGCGCTGGCAGGTGTCAGCAGGAATCCGCAGGGCCTGGCATCCCATGTCTCCACGCCTCCCTCTGCCCGCGCGGGAGCAGGCAGCGCCGGGCGGGATGCAGCCCTCCGCTGCCTGGATCGATACGGGCAGGATGCAGATCCGTGCCTTGAGGAAAGAACTCCCTGGTGGAATGTCCCCAGCGTGGATGAGGGCTGCCTGCTGTCGGGCAGCAGGGTGGGGACACAAGGCCGCCTGCCCCGCTGGTGAGACCTGTGTGGAGTCCCGTTATCATTGCGGGGATGCTTCCCAGCTCAATCCATCATCACTGAGGGTGTTCTGTGGGCGTTTTCTGGTTTTGCTGTACAGACAGAGTGATTTTGGGTGGAGACAACCAGCAGCACTTCTCTGCAATGTTGGAGGCTGGCAGGATATCCCCAGAGCTGGCACGGGTGGATGATGCTGCCCTGTCCCAGCCACAGCAGCAGGCAAGCAGCAGGGACATCTTAGTCCTGGCTGGAAAGAGCAGCACCCCGAAATGTCTTGCTGAGATGCTGCCCTGGCTCGGTGCAGCCTCAGCACCCCCTGTGTCCCTGCTCACAGGCTCTGCCAGCATCGCTGTCGCTCGCAGCGTTGGCTGCTGCTTGGGATGACTTACAGCCTTCTTCAAGCTGGCTTTTATTTTTAATTACATTTTGCCTCTGAAGATGGGCTGCTCTGCTGGTTCATTATTTTCCTCTGCTTTTTTTTTCTTTTTTTTTTTCCCCCCCCCTTTTTCCTTTTAAAGCCCAACAGAGTTTAGGCTCCCTGAGAAATAGCTTCACCCTTTAGGGAAGCGCAGAGCCTTTTCCCTGAGTAGCAAAATGTTGATTTGCTACCACAGGGCTGAGTGATGGTGATTCCCTTATTAAACTGCACTTAGAGGCAGCGGCTGTCAGGCAGGGATGGAGAGCTTCTCCGATAAGTTGGAGCTATTCATTATTAAATTATCTTCATTCACTCGAACATCTCATTTTCATTGAATTGGATGAAAAGTGCTCAAAGGCAGCTGCGGCAGCGGCTTGGAGGCTGCCAGGAGCAGCGTGCCAATGTCACTGCTGGCCTTTCCTCCCGCACCAGCCACATCTGACCCTTTCCCACAGAGGGACAGACCTCATGGCTGGGGTAAATCTCCTGGAGTCGCACCTGCTGATGGCATAGAGACCTGGATTCACCAGCTCTGAGAGCTGGAGCTAGTGGGGATTGACTCCACCAGGGAATGAGGTGGTGTGGCCCCAGCTGCCTGCAAGGGGGTGTCCCCAGTAACTGGTGGCCGGTGTGACCTCTCAGGAGGGCCTGTCCCAGTGTTTTGGAGGCTGTGTGTTTTTCTAGGGGGCTCTAGATGGGTTTGGTTGAGTTACACAGGGCTTTACCCCCACTCCTGCTGCCCCCTCCCCTCCTGGGACACCCCCCTCAGGGCAGCCACCAGCCGCATCGGCCGGCCCCAGCCCTCAGTGGTTTGTGTCCCGGAGGCTGTTTCTGTGGGAGGATGCCATCTGGCTGCCTGATCTCTCCGCTTTCACCTTGGCAGGAGCACCTGGCAGCCATCCCCACGGCTCGGCACCGAACCAGGGGCTGCTGGCTGCGCCTGCCAGCCCGCGGCTCTCCGAGAGCCTTTGTGGAGTCTGAGCTGGTGTAAGGCTGCCCCCGAGGAATGGGGGGGTTCTGTCTCAAGGCAGAGGACCTCGGACACGGCACACCGTGCCCAGGCGTTATTCATCTCTGTCCCAGCCGTGTGAGAAGTTGCATCTTTCCCTAGGAGAGCTCAGAAGCAGGACACCTGGCTGCTGCTCAGTCCCAAACGCCTTGGGAGCAGGCAGCATCCCCCTCTCCTGTGACAGCCCACGACCTCGCCGGGTGGTGAAAAGCCCTTTGCTTCGCTGCCCTGGGTTCCGGGAGTCCTTCTCACCTCCTCCCCGCCGCTCCCATCTCTTTCTGGCAAGGAACCGCTGGCCCCTTGGAGCAGCTCCGCAACAACTGTTGCTTTTCCTCGCCAGTGAATCTCGCCCGAAGAAGCCGCTTTGATCAATGCACTTGGATTTCAGCCTTCAGCCTTGATCAAGGCAGGAGGAGGGACGGCAGAGAGCGAGTACTCGCAGGCTCTTTGGGGACGGCCTGGGAAGCGAAGCTGCTTCTCCAAGAAAAGCCTGCTTCAAAGTAAGAGGCGGCGCTGCCAGAATAAGAGTGAACCAGGCAGGCAGGAGAGGAGGAGGAGGAAGGCTGCTGGGTGCCCAGAACTCCAGCTGGGATGGGGCAGGTGTGAGTCCAGCAAGGGATTGTGATGATGGCATTGCTGGGAGGCTGGAGCAGCTTCTGGGAGAGGGCAGGAAAGCAGGTGCAGTGGAGAGGGGAATCTGCACCTCCCCCTGTGTTTAATTCTGTACCAAACCTGTTTTTCTGCACTCGTTAGCTTTTTCAGCTCTCCAAACTTCCCCAGCCCTGGGGACTTGGCATTGAGAAAGTTTTTAGAGCTGAAAAGGGGCTGTATTTTCTTCCCTGGGTCAGTGGTTTCCTCCCAGCCTTTAACTGGTGGGGATGGTGCTGCATCCTAAAGATGGGAGCAGGGGGGACAGAGCATCCCCTCCTTGCCGGGGTGGTCTGCCTGTTTCAGCTGTAAGGTCTTTGTGTTGCATGAAGGCATTGCTCAAGGTTTGATCAGATCAGAGCTTCTGGTTAATGGTAATTAATGGCCAGAAGGAGACCTCCGTGGGCTTTCTGGCTTTGTTTTCCCCATCAGTGCCAGGGAATTCTGTGTCAGCAGCTCTGGAAGGCACGGGCCATTCCTTTGTGGGTTGCATTACCTGGGAGAGGAGCAAGAACCGAGCAGAGATGCAAAACCTGGAGGTCCCCATGAGCAGGGTAAAGCTCTGGCCAAAAACCACCCTCTGGCTCCAACCTGCTCCAGGAATCCTCCTCCTCCTCCTGCTCTCTCCTGCTCCCACTCCCTCTCTGCTGCTGCCTTCCTCAGGTGCTCACACACGCACCTCTCGCTTTTCCTTTCGGCCACAGATGGCAGGCAGGAAAACCAGCCAGCCAGATGTGTTTTTCATAGCTCCCAAGCCAGGCATAACTAAACATTTACATTTATTACCAATTAGAGGGGAAACAGACTGTAGTTTTATGTACTGTATGTGTCTGGGTATATTTCAGTTTGTGACCTCACCGCACCCCACCCCCAGCAAGTAAATCTCTCTTGGTTAGGGGCAGAACCCTGGGAAGCATTGGGATCCCATCCCAGCATCCCATCACCTCGGGACCAGATGACGTGGATTCCACCCCTTTGTAACGAAGCCCGCGCAGGGGGCTGCTCCTGGGTGATGTTGCACATCCCTAGGGTGCCCCAGGGGGATTCCCGTGGTGGAGTCCATACCCATTAAGCCCCCGTGTGGGTGTGACCACAGAGCAGCTGTCGATGGGTGGCTCAGGAGAGCACAGAGCCCGCAGCTCCGAGCCAACATCGCAGCGGCTCTTTAATGATGTGTGAGCCAGCAGCAAAACACAAATAAATCCATAAGCAGCCGCCCAGCCTTGCTGAGGGCCAGAGAAGGAAGCAGGGGATGAATGTGCACGGCGGTAGTGATGTCCCAGCCCTCACCAGGAGGGTCACTGAGGGACTGATGTCCTAACAAAGGCCAGTTCCTGGCTGGCAGGGCTCCAGTCCCAAGGTGGGCACGGTGCCCCTGCGATGTGCTCACCTCTGTGGTGCCCGGGCTGTCTGAGGCACAGGGGCTCAGGACAGGGTCTGCATGTGCCCATCAGGCCTTGGGCAGGCCGGGGGATGCCCAGTCAGGGGGACATGGGGACTTACTGGTTCTATGGGGATACTGGCTTTGCTGTGCTGGGTCAATCCCTCTTGATTCTGCCTCTGAGCAATGGTTAAGCTGCAAAGAAAAGCATCTCCATCTCCTTCTCCAGGTCACCATCCTCTTGGCAAGAGAGGAAGGAGAAAGGTGGTAAGGCCAGGGGACGTTGGACAACAGTGTTCTTTAAACCAGGTTGTCCCACACCCACCCTGGTTCTGGGATTGTGCCCCCCAACACCACCCCACAGCTGGGATCCGGGGTGCTGCAGGCACTGACCCTGCTCAGCCTTCCCCTGCCTCCCCCATCCTCCCTGCTCCCAGCAGGTCCCACAGCCACCTGTTCATGCAGCAACACCCCAGTTCTCTCCTTGCTCCCAGTTTTTCCCCACAGTGTGCCTGGAACCCTCTGGCAATCGTGTCCAAAGCTCACCTCTGGCCGTGCCTCCTGCATCCCTGTGCCCGCCTCTGCCATCACTCAGGCAACAACCTCAGGGTTGGATGCAGGGTTGTATTTCCCTCCTCTTCCCAGGATGCTGCTGCTGGGGAAGCAGCCCAGAAGCAGAGGGAAGGCCACAGGCAATGCTGTGCAGGAGTTGTGTGCGTCCCTCCGGGAATGCCAGCGGGAATTATTCCATCGTGGGCAGCTTCAGAAATGCAATGTTTTGTTAGCAGCCCATTAAACTGCTCAAACAGGTGATTAGCAGAGGGGTGATGATGCAAATTGAAGCAAGGCAGGGGTGGATTTCCACCTGAGCAGGGGGAGCCGTGGCTGGAGGGCTGAGGTCGGCTCTGCAAGGCTGAGACAAGGAATGAATAAAGCTGAGAGACTTGAAGGGGGTGGGATAAAGGGCTGCAGGATTTTGGCAGAGCTACTGGAGAGTGGAAAGGACCAGCCCTCAACCTCAACCCGTGGAGGACCCTGTGGATGTGCCTATCCCATGGAGAGCAGCATCCTGCCTGCATTGGGAGGGGAAGCACCAGGTACAGGCTGGATCAAGGGTGTTACAAACCTTGGCCACCAACCTTTGGGTCCCTCTAGGAAGGAACCAACACAGGGATGAGGCATGTGGGGAACCTTTGTCCAGCAAGGGCAGGAGAGGAGCAAGGTGGGAGCTGCAGGATAATCCATAAATGGATTTGTCCCATTACCCTGCTGATCTGCAAAAGCAGGAGACAGTTTACCTGGAGAGTTGGACTTAAGATTAAAAAATAATACTTTATATATTTCCTCCTGTTCTGTAACTGTGTTGGAGTGTGACAGGGTGGGAGCTCTTGGCAGCTGGGATGTTAAATGTTTTTCCACATGGTCTCTTGATTATTAATGGATTTTAGCACTTGACAAAGTAGAAATTAGGAGATAAAAGCTATTAGAAACTAATTTGGGTAATCACTGATTCTGTTCCCCCAGGAGCCCTTCTGAGAGCATTGCTCCCAACACCACTGCCAAGGCTCAGGAGAGAAGGAATCTCTTTTTAACAGAGTTTCATGGCCTTTGGAGGAGTCCCCTGATTTATGGCCAAACGAGGAGATGACTTGAATGGAGCAGGCCCGATCTGAACAACACTCTCCTCCCAGCAGCCTCCTGGGATTTATAGGATTTCACATCCCTGGACACCATTTGGGGCGGTTTATGTGCCACACTTTTTTACTGCTATGTTGGTGAAACAACCATAGAAACTAGTTTGGGAAAACAAGGTGGGAGATAAATCCTCTGTGGCATGGGCTCTCCCAGCAATAAAACGGGCTACAGGTGGGGAAACAGGCCCCTGAGACCCTTTATTTCCTTCAATTCCCTTCTTCCTGAGTGGATCGATACCACCAGGGGCAAGGAAAGGCTGAGGAACCATTGCAGGGAATCGCTGTGAGGGAAAAGCTGGAAGGTGCTAACTGATGTAGCAACCACTGCTGATTTGGAGGCAGATGGGCTGGGAGGGTTTGTGTATCCCAGGAGGGTTTGTGTACAGAGAAGAGGATGCCTGTAGGCTGGGGGAGCCCTTTTAAAAATAATTTGACTGATTTTTCTCCTTCCTTCTTTCCATCCAGTCAGTCTCCACTCCTGGCACACGCAGTAGGAGCAAAAGGTCTGTCTTGCAGATTTGTTTGGGATTTTATTCTGCCCTACAGGAAAATCCCTCCAAACTTCACCCCTTCACCACTTCACTATCTCAGCCCTTGGTCCAGGAGCACAGCCCCGAGGTCCTGGCGCAGCTCTGAGGCCGCAGGGTCCCAGGGGAGCTCTGTCCTGGGCAGGGTCAGGGTGCAGTGGATGAGGTAAGTCCTGCAGCCGGGCTCCTGGCTGTGGATCTCTGTGTCCCTGGCTCCACGTGGCTGATTTACACAGCTGGGGTGGCACCCCAGGGCAGGGCACACGCATTTCATGGATGGGGACATTGCTGCTGGCAGCAGCAGCTCCCCGCCGTGAGCTCAGGGAGGAGAAAGCAATTTGCCATCGTCATCCCCGGTTCTCTGCAAATTTTTCCACTTGCAGAATGGGGAGCTGTGAAGGGACTTTATTTGATGGTGTCTAAAGAGGTCTCTGGGTTCTCTTTAAGAGCTGGGAGCAGCTGAGGGCACTCAAGGAGGCCAAGGGCTGGTGCAGGCTTTGGGGTTGGGTGGGTGACGCTGTGCTTTTCCATCTTTGTGGGGAAGGGAAGAAGGGAGCTGAGGAACTGGGGCTGAGGTCCCCACCAGCTTGAGTCATCCCAGGTTCTCCCTGAGCTCCTAGTGGAGACACAGGAGGGTGGCTGGGACATCTCCTGCATCTCCTGGGCTGGCAGAAACCTCCCTCTTGCCTGCTCCGTGCTGATTCTCCTGCCTCCTTCAGAGACTGTGGCAGGAGGCTGAGGAGGAGGAAGAGGGAGGGAGAAGCTGAGGTCGCCACCATTTCAAGAGGTTGTTAATTTTCCCCTCATGCTCCTTAAGAAGTGGCCATTTACCACAGGCCCTGTAAATCCTCTCCTGAGAGAAAACACCAGGGAGCACGGCACGGGGGGATGAGAGCCCTCGATAGCTTTGAAAGAGATGGCAGAGAGGAAAAACAGCCCACCATCGGCGAAGGGAGAAAATAGACTGAGAGAGAGAGGAGCTGAAAATGTGCTGAAGCAGCTGATGACAGCCCAAACAGCAGGAGAAGGCTCCTGCCTGCCAATTAACGAGGTTCTGGGGCTAATTTGCCACCTTGACTGCACTTGCGAGCTTGTCAGGGGAAGGGGGAGGAAAAACAAAAAGATGAGGCTAAAAAAGAGCCGGCGAGGTTTTGGGTTGCCTCTTGGCTGTGCAGATGTGGCTGGGCTTCAGAGAGCAGGGGAAGCAAGGGGGGCTGGTGGCAAAGCCCAAGCCACAGGCCTGGCGTGTGGAGGGAACGGTGACAAGTTTCCATGGGCTTGTGTTGGCAGAGCAGCTCTAGGGCACGGCACTGCCCGACTTAGGGATGCCCATTCCCCAGGGATCACATCCCACCAGCTGCCAGGTTAGCTGAGAGAGTGAGAGGTGATCCCCCGTGTGCCCAGGAGTGAGCAGCATCTCTGGTACCTGGGTGAAACTGAGTCACCAGCAAGGAGCCAGAGCTGCCCTGTGCTGGGGCAGAGAGGGCCACAGGCAGCTTGGCATCTCCTGCCTCCCCCAGGAACGCTGTCAGACCCAGGGCAGAGCTGCTGGCAGCTGCCTGGTGGTTCTCTGTGGCTGTCAGAGCTGGAGAAGCCCCGGGCAAAATGCTCAGCGTGAAGCTTCCTGCCAAGCCAAGTCTGATCCCCGCTCCTTGCCCACCCTGCAGCCCGAACCCAGAGACCACGGGGATGGGGTAAAAGCCACATCTGCACCAGTCTGCAGTTTTCATGCAAAGCAAAGGAGTTTCCGCCAGGGAAGCGTGTCACCTGGAACCCTCCCAGCCCTCCCCTGGGATGTTTTAATTCCTATGCATCCACATTCTTCTCCTGGGCTGACACAGCATTAGCTGGGAGCCACAAGGGGTAAACTGAGGCAGGCTGGAGCAAGGATGCAGACTTAGCCTCACAGGCTCTCTCCATCCTGGCTCTTCAGGGAAGAGCTGTCTGTGCTGTTTGGGCCCAGGCTGATGCTGAGGTGCCCTTGGCCAGGAGGCCGAAGGCAGCACCTGATGGCACACAGGGCTGGGGCTCAGCCAGAGCTGCGGAACAGGGGTGCAGACAGGAGGGGGAAAAGGCTGCGGGTCACACAGGTGGAGCTGCGAGCTGTTTGCCCAGCCCACCACAGCCCATCACGGGCTGTCTCAGGGTGGGAGATGGAGGTAGGACCGGCCCCAGCCTGGGGGCTGTGAGCTCTCTCTGCCCTGGGAGAGCTGTGCAGATAACCCCATCCTGCTGCCTGGGCTGGGAGTGAAACATCCTGGCCTTTCCCTGGCCTCCTTTTCCCTGGCAGAGCTGCTAAACAAACGTGTCTGGAGGGAACCAGAGTGTCTGCAGTCAATAAGTGAGGAGCTCAGCTCGTTATTTAAAGGCCATTTTCTGGCTTTCATACTGCAGAGAATCTCGTATAAACACAGAGCCTAGGAAAGGACAACCCCAAACACACCAATTTTTAAAACCTAATGGGTTTGATGCTGAATTCCCGGCTCAGGGTGGCACGCTGGCTGTTTCCATCCCGAGGCCAGATCCTGCTGGTGCTTCAGCCAGCCTGGCTGCCATCAGCACTGTTCTGTGCACTCCCAGGTAATCAAATGCTGACCTCCAGTTATTAACCTCGTCCTTTTAATCACCTCCACTGAGCGCCTTAATTGCTGAACAGGGACGGGAGGACCTGGCTGCTTCCACCTGGGATTCCCACGCAGCCTGGCACTCCCCTCCCAAGGCATGCTGCTGCTGCTCTCCCTTTAACTCACGCACATCCCCCAAAAAGGTGGAAGCAGTTCTCTCCCAAAATACAGCAAGGTAGCAGCCAAATTCAAGGAACCAACTCTGTCTTCTTCTCCAGTGGGTTGAAGAGGGGGTGCAGCCCCGTGGTGCTGGGGGAGGATGCCCAAGGCCTTGTCTGCCTGTCCCTGTGCTCCCCAGTGGGGTGCTTTGTGCTGAGACAGGGCTGTGCCAGCTGCCAGCCTTGGAGTGCCACGCACAGCCTCATTCCTAACGGGAATTGGCAATTTGGGCCAAACTTGGTGCTTTTGGGCAATAGGTTATGGATCTTGCTGGGGGCTGTGGAGAGAGGAGAGTGCAGTCCCAGGGGCAACTGCTGAGGATGCAAAGAGCTGATGGCTCATCCTTCCAGCTGCCTGCCTCCCCCTACTCCACCCTTTTTATTTTTTGCCTCACATTAAGTGAATGGCCTTCATCCACCTCTGTCCTCACACATGGGACTGTTAGGGCATCACCTGCCTCCACCTGGAGCCTACATGAAGCAGAGAAGTCCGGGGCCCATCCCTCGATGGGTGGAAGCTGCCCCACCATGCCTTGGACAGAGGCTCCTTGAGGTGCTGCCAGTCATCCCAACAGCTCTTGGATTTGTGTTCAGGTGGGTTTAGGATGTGGGACTGGTTCAGGGCACCGAAAAACATGGTAGGAAATGCTCTGTCTGCAGGAGATGGGATGGAGTCAAGGAATGTCAGCCTGACACATGGCCCACACGATGCTGGGGAGAACCCCAGAATGGTCTGTTAGAAGATACCTTAAAGCTCCTCTTTCATGGGCAGGGACACCTTCCACTAGACCAGATTGCTCCCAGCCTCATCCAACCTGGCCTTGGACATTTCCAGGGGTGGGGCAGCCGCAGCCTCTCTGGACAACCAAGAAGAGATGAGATGGAAGATGTACAGCAGAAGCCAAAGCAATTTCCCCAGCTGGGAATCCTCCCGGCAGCGCTGCCTGCTCAGGAGCACTGCCGGCCCTCCCGCCTACACCCTCCCCATGCCCAGGCTGGTGTCTGCCAGCTTCCCCTGGGGAGCCAGAGGCTGGCTTGGACTTCTCATTTCCTCCTGGTGTGTTTAATTGCCTGATTTTTTTTTTCCCCTTTAGGACTGGGAGAAAGAGAGGAGAGGTGGGCAAGACAGATGTGTGGAAAACAGAAGTCTAGGTGACAGATTGAGGGCTGCTATAACCACAATAGCCAGCCTGATGGATTGATAGATTAGACAGGGAATATAAATAGCAAGTATGGTTTATCTATCCCTGTTTTATTTTCCTCTTGTCTGTCTCTTGATCTCTCCTGGTGTTATTTTCCTCCCGCTTATCTCTTTATCTGCCCAGCCCGAGGATGGAGGAGAGGCGGGTGACAGAAGCAGGATGGATGAGTTCGGGTTTCTACCGCCTTTGCAGCATCCAAGCAGACAAGTTTTGCCAGCTGTGGAGGATTACAAAGCGGGCTCAGACCTGCACACTGATACACTTTCCCCACCCCTCTCCTTTCCCTGCACCATCCCCTCGGCCCGCACGCCTTGCCTCGGCGGTACAGCGGTGGGAGGGTCAGCTCCTTCCCCCCTCTGGCTCATCCTTAGCCAAGGAATGAGGGCAGCCACCGGAGCGGTGAGCTCTGCCTGTCTGGGCACCCGGCGTTCCCATCTGACAGCCGGGCAGCTCCACTGCTTGATATTCCGCTCAGGCACCGAGCACAGCAGCGGCAGCAGCACCGGGAAGGAGGGAGGGAGGGGAGCCACAGGCACGGGAAAAGCCAGGGCTAGGGATGACAGTAACTGTTCTGTTCTTTTCTTTCTTTTTTTTTTTAATCTCAGTTGGTTTTGGTTGCTCTTTTGCTCAAAAAAGGCATTTTTTAAAAAATATATTAAACAGATACATTTTACTAAGATGTCTCTTGGCTGGAGCCACTGACAAGAAATGACACTCCCCAAATAAATAGGCTTAAAAAAACCTGTCCCAAACAAACCAAATAAATAAATACATAAATAAAACATTTCTTTTTCTTTCTTTTGCATTAGGGTTTTTTTTGTTGGGTTTTTTTTTTTGTTGTTTCATAGGGAACTGTGGCCCAGAGGTCTCCGCCAGCGTCTGTGATGGCAGCATCCCCGGCACAGGTGCCAGGTCCTTCCCAGGCAAGGGGCCCCCACCAGCACCGTGTGCGAGGGCACGGCTGCAGGATGGATCACGGGGGATGCAAAGGCAAAGGTGCCAGTAGAAACCTCTTAAAAAGACTACAAAAGTTGGGGTGGCGAGGAGGCTGCCCCTGGGGGATCCTTGTGGTGGGTTGGGCACCTGCTCTGGTGGGGCCAGCAGCTGCCTCTGGCCAAGCCACATCCCCCTGGGCCATCAGCACACCTCCCCAGCCACCTCTGTGGTGGCCACAGTGGCATCGTCCCCGCACTCGGAGCCAGTCTGCACGGCCTGAGCCATCCCTCCTCCTTAGTCCCACTGGCATCCTCCATCCGCTGGAGCCCTGTGTGTCTTTGGCCAGTTGCTGGGTGTACCATGGAAGCACGCAGTTGGCACTAAGGTAAGGCCTTGATCTGAAGTTTTAGGGTGGTTATTTCTCTCTCCCCCCAGGCAGTCCCTCCTGGCAGCCCCCTGGCGCGAGGCCCGAGCGCTCCCGGCCGTTAGCTGCACAGCTTGCCCGTCTCCTGCTCCAGCGCGTTGGGCAGCTTGGCGTTGAAGGCTCTCAGGGAGGACTGGATCCTCGCCACCTCGTTGTTGGCCAGCTTGAGCCGGTGCCGGAGCAAGCAAGTGAAGAGGTCGAGGCGGATTTTGCCAGGGGGTGAGAGCCTGTTCACCCGGTCCCTGATCTCCAGCAGCTGGAGCATGGCCGAGTCCTGGGAGCCCTGGGTGTAGGGGTAGTCCAGCTGGAGGATCAGGTCGCGGATAGCGTCCGGCTCAAAGGGCAGGCTGTAGCCAAAGACTTGCAAGCTGTTGATTTTCATGTATCCCAGGTTCTTGGAGGGATCTGACATCTCCAAGGGTTCGTAGTAGATTGTCTCGTTGGAGCTGTCGTCCAGAGACTTGATGCGGCTCCGCAAGTAGACGTGGACCGTCTCAAAGAAGGTCTTCCACTTGTTGCCCAAGGTGATTGTCCAGTTTTGGCACTGGGCAGAGGCATCTACGGTAGTCCTTTCCCAGTCTGGGAAGCTGCCCTCATTGACGGGCATGAACCAGCTCTCCGAGTGGCTTCCCCCAAAGGGGTTGACATAGATGGCCATGACGGGCTCCAGGGTGCTGTTCTTGGTGAGGCAGATCTGCAGGGAGAGGGCCAACATGACGTGAACCAGCCCGGGCTTGTACTTGTTGCTCTTCAGGGTCAAGAGCATGCGCTTCCTCCAGGAGGGGTCGAACCAGCTGCCCAGGCGCATGTCGTTGCTGATGAAGATGGAGTGCACCTCGATGCGGCTGTCCCACTTCTGCAGGAGGTACTTGAGCTCCAGGTCCTGCAGGTCCGTCTCCAGCCCCAGGTAGTGCTCCAGCGAGTCGGCCACCTCGGGGCGGCAGGAGCCCAGGGTGAGCACGTAGCCGTGGTTGCAGGTGCCGCAGCGGGTGCTGTTGTCCTCGGCGCAGCTGGCGCAGGCCGGCCCCTCGCCCAAGGCACACGGTATGGAGCCCTGGCAGGAGGGCTGCTCCGAGGGACACGTGCAGCTGTGGCTCTCCTCCAGGAAGGTCCCAGGCACGGCGGTCTCGCTGCAGTACAGGAGCGACTGCGCGCGGCTCCACCAGTAAGGGAGGGACCTGGTGCGGAGGGGACACGGGAGAACACAGGCTTAGGTGGCACTTTTTGGGGCACGACTGTCTTTCCCATGAGCTGCCCACCTTGGGTTTGTTTTCTGCTCTGCTGGTGGCCCCCCTCATGCACCAAGCCCCATTTTTCACCTTCAGGTTTGGACCTGATCTCTCAGGGCCACATTCCAAGCTGGTACAGCTGCTCCTGCTGCCCGCTCACCCCCAGGCATCCCTCCTAGGTGGGAGCTTCTCCAGTCCCAGCCACAGGGAGGTAGGCCCTGGCTCTGAGCCACCCTTGGGGCACGGGGCAGCGACCCCAGCAAGGGATCCCATGGCACCCTACCTCTCCTTAGGCAGCTTGAAGCGAGGCTGGCGGTGGCAGCGTTTGCTGAGGTTGAAGAGCCGCCGGATGAGTCGGTATGTTTTCCTGGAGAGCAGCTTCAGGCTGGTGCCCAGCTGTTGGTAGCGATGCTGGACATCCAGATCCATGGCCCAGAAGTGGGAGATGGCCGTCCTGTTCAGGAAACGGTCCGTGGGGAGCCTCTTCACCAGGGCCTGGAACTCCTCTGTGGGGAGAAGGAGACGGTGTCAGCAGATGCCAGAGAGCAAGCGATGAAGGTGGAGCTGAAAGCAACCTCCCTCCACCCGAGCTCCGAGGTCTTCATGGTGAGAAGAGCACCCTGGACACCCACCCACCCACCACCCAGCCCGGGCTGCTCGCAAGGGGAAGGAGATGCTTGCTGGGGTCTCCCCAGCCTCACCTGACTCCTCGAACTGGCTGTGGTGGCTCTCCCAGGCCCGCCCGAGCTGGGCCAGGCTGCTCTCCAGCGCCTGGATGTCGGCCTCGGGGCAGTTGCAGCGGGGGAAGGCGGGCTGGCACTGGCAGCGGCAGTCGCTGCGGCGGCACACCAGCTCCCCGGCAGAGCCGCAGGCGATGTAGCTGAGGGCGGCCGCCACGAACCTCTCCCGCAGGTAGGAGGGGAGCACCGTCTGCAGCCCTGCGGGCGGGAGCGGCCCCGAGAGCATCAGGGCACAACAGAGCCCCTCAAACATCACCCGGGCGAGGAGGCCACGAGCCTCCCCCCTCCCCGGGCTCCCACCCTCGCACGATTATCATATCAATTCGCCGTGGAGCCGCTTGTCTGGGCTCTGCATCGATCTTGGCTCCTCTTGGCAGACAAGCAACAACCTCATCCTGCCCAGCTTTCATTATTTCCATCCCCTCTCCTCCCCAGCCCTGAAATTAGAAGCAGCATCTCGTGCCAGCATCCTCCCCTGCAACGCCCTGTGCACCCACGAGCATCCCACGGGAGCACTTGTCTGCCCCCACATCCCCAGCAGCCCAGCCCTACCTTGGAGCTGCACTTTGTTCTCAGGGCTCTGCACCAGGACGGAGCTCACCGAGTCCAGGTTGTCATAGTTGCTGCAGCCGAGTGGCCCTGTCCGTGTTTCTGTCACCTGAGGCGGGGACACGCAGGTGGTCAGGGATGCAGGAGGGGACACAGGGCGCGCTACCCCGCTGAGAGTGCTGCAGATGATCCCTGACCACGCTGGCCGTGCCCCACTCCTCATTGCAGGGCGATGGGCGGAGAGGAGAACTAATTATCTGCTAATTATCTTGTTGACAGGCGGCAGCCCTGCCTGCAGCCCGCTGAAAAATGTGCCTTTACTAGCGTGCCCAATTTCCCATAAATAATGGGAACGTGTTAACTTTCCCTGCTCTCTCTCTCTGGGTGATGCTGTTTGGGGTCTGGCCAGCTGCGAGGGGCCACTGCTGAGGCCCCGGGCTGCCGTGTCCCGGCGCTGTCCCCTCCCTGTCCCCTCCCTACCTTGATGGCGGCCGTGGCGATCTGGATGTGGTGCAGCCGGCGCAGGGTGCTCTCCCGGTCGATGAAGTAGGAGGCTGCCAGCGTAACAAGGGTCTCCAGCGAGACCCCCGAGCTGTTCCCAGCCGCCCCCGCAGGCTCTGCCCTCCGGCTCAGCTTGCGCTTGTCCACAAAAATGGTCAGGGACTCCTCGCCTGGGGGGACATGCAAGACTTTTGGGAGGCTGCTGGGCTCCCCCCGTTCCCTTTCTTGGCCATATTTCTCCGGCAGTGCTTCTCTTCCCACTCTCCCTGTTTGCACAGCCCTTGTGCAAGGGGGGTGAGCGGGAGGAGCACCCCCAGCACTCACCTCCCAGCGTGGCGGCCAGCAGGAAGTGTGTCCCATACTTCTTGATGAGGCTGTCGGTGATCTGCTGGGGGCTGGGCCGACGCCCCAGCAGCCGGATGTTGCGGACGAATTCGGGGGCCAGGGGAAGTGGTAGGCTGAAGAAATCTTTCCTCTCCAAGGCCAAATTATTCACCTTCCAACGAGCAAACTCTCTGCGGGAGGAGAGCAGCAGTGGGCAGAGTGTGTGAGGTGGGTCTGGCCGTGGCACATGCATGCTCTCCTTCCTTCTGTCCCCGATTTCCAGCTCAGGACAGGTGGAAAATTCCCATTAGAATCATCCCAACCTCCCCATCGGAAGTGAAGGACCTGCTGCACGCACTTTGCCAGCTATGGATCCAGCCAGGACAAAAGCACCATCCCTCCCTAAGCCATTGATGGTGATAAAGAGCTACAAGCAGCGGAGATGCCTGATATTGATTAATCCAGCACCTCCGGCAGGCATTAATCACAGCCCAGGGCAGGGCTAAACCCTTTTCCAGCCCACTGGACTGACTGGATCTCATTCCTCCTCCAGCCCTGCGCCTATGGATCCAGGTGAAAATCCAGCATCTGGGGATTTCATGGTTTTAAGTATCAGCAGCGTTTTGTGGAAAGCTGGAGGTGTTGGGATGTGGTGGGGTTGGTGGCAGGTCCCCTCAGAGCCCCAGATGCTGTGAATGTGCCCCCCCTGGCCTTGCCCAGCCTGTCACTTCCTCCAAAACCCCGCGGCCTGGTAAACAACCGGCAGCAAATTTCAGCCTAATCTTTGGCATTTTGCTCTAATTAAAACCAGGCAGTGGCTTTCAGACAGCTTTGCTAGGGCTGGATGGGAAAAGAGGGAGAGAGAGGGAGGAGGAGGGAGGGGTGGATGGGTGCAAAGCAGCAGCTGCTGGGCTTGGCAGATGACAGGTTGCCTCCCATCATGATTTTTGGGCCCAGAAGATGGGATGCTGGGGCCAGCAGCAGAGCTGGGGATGAGGCAGGGGGAATGCTGCCTCTCCCTTTGCACACACTCCCTCGGGGCTGGGGTGCCCATTTCCCCCCTTCCATCCCACAGCCCCGAAGGCTGATGGCAGGTTCTGTGCCTCCGGGGAGGTGTGAGCCAGCTGCTGTCCCTCTGGCTGCTGCTCCCTGCCCCACCACCATCACCAGCAGCATCCCTGGAGGACGCAGCTCCCTCGGCATGGCAGCGTCAGCACACAGGAGAGAGGAGAGGAGCTCCCTGGGGGTGCTGGGCTGCGTAACAAGGCTGCAATCGTCGGCCTTCCCGGGAGGCAGTGGCCAGGCTTTGCTCCGTTGCTGGAAGCCCCCAGGGCTCAGCACCGGTGGGGAGAGGAAGGGAAAAGGGCTCATTAGCCAGAGGTGACAGTCACAATTAGGCCCAGGAGGCTGTGGAGTGGAGTGGGTTTCCCAAGGGGCTGTCATGGGGTGGCCCTTTGCTGTGGTGAGTGGACCCCACTGCTGCCCAACCTGGCTCTCTGCTGCCAAGAAACTCCCTGCAGCCTGGGCCCCCATGCATACAGCATCCCACTGCAGCAGTCCGTGGGCTCATGGCCCTGGGGACGTGCCAGGGGGGCAGTCAGGGTGGCTTTCCTCGAGCCCCAGCACCATCCCAGCCCAAAAGGACTGCCAGTCTAGGCAGGTTCCATAATTTGGCACAGAGATGTCTTTGTGCACGGAAGAAGGACAAAAGAGCATCTTTGTCCAAAGGGCCTGGAAGGTGGACACCACATGCACACTGCCCCTTCTGCTGTCCCCAGTTTCCACCTTGGGGCAGGACATCAGTAGGTGGAGGATGTCCAAAAGGACTGGAATACACGAGACCCACCCAGCCCAGTGTGCCTTCTGCCGTAAGGGCTGATTCCATCTCAACCTGTGCCCCAAATCCCTCCCAGCTTAGGGCAAATCCTGCCTGGAGCCCAGCCTGGCCACGCCACAAGCATCCTGGGGGCGCTGCTATTATATCTCCTGGAAAAGCAGCATCTCACATCCACCCACCCAATGGACAGCCTCCTGCACGTGGCTCGCGTGGATTAGAGAGGGTCTGCCTCCACTGTGCCGTGCCCCCGCAGCCCCACAGCCCCCTCCCGGGCTGCCTGCAGCCTCTCACCTGTAGATCCTGTACCTGGTGGTGAAACCCTGCCGGTAGCGCTCCATGAAGTCCACGTACTCCTGAGCTCGGTAGAAGGGTCCGCGGTCGGTGAGGAGCCAGTCGAGGGGTGCCCGGACGGAGGGAGAGGAGGACGAGGAGGAAGAGGAGGGGGTGGCGGGGGCTGCATGGCCCTGGGGCACGGCGCTGCCCGCCCCGCCGGCCGCTCCCCAGCGGCAGCAGGCGCTCAGGGCCAGCAGGGCCAGCGGCCAGGGGAGCATCGGCGGCGGCCCGTCAGCACGTGGGAGGTCCTGCCGCCCCATCCTGCTGCTGCCCGGCCGGCTTCTTCATTCTCTCACCCCGCGGCGATCCTCCGGGACAGCCCCGTCCTGCAACGCCGAGCAGGGAAGCCCGTGAGGACACGGCAGGGATACGGACCAGGAGCAGCCGCGAGCTTTGGAATGCCTGCCGGGATGCTGACAGAGGGAAAGCTGCGCTCCAGGGAGAGCCACGCATAGGCACGGACTGGTCATGCCACAGGAAATAAGAGGTTATGGGGTTGGGGGTGCTGGGTGCTGCTGAAGTTGAATGAAATCCTGGCTGACGGCTGTTTGAGGAGTTTCTGGCTTTTTCTTTATGTTTTTCTCTGCCCTCCATCAGCCTGCCAAGCCAAGCTTGCTGCTGTGGGGTGCCCGTGCGGTGCGGATGGCGGGCTGCCTCTGCACCCTGCATTGAGGGGACGCACATCATGAGCGTGTGCAGCTCATTTCAGGAGGGCTAAAAATAATAACAATCATGGGGAGCTGGGAAAATGAACTTCTCCAGGCATGCATCAGACCATGTGTGGTTGATGTTAGACTTTTCTTTGTGTCCTGCTAGTGGCTGAGATGGATGGATGGATGGATGGATGGATGGATGGATGGATGGATGGATGGATGGATGCCCACTCCAAGGCTGGCTGGGCTGATGGAAGTGCTGTTTTGGGTGCAAAGTAAAGATGGAGCTTCTCTGGGAGCAGCGACCACAAGGCCAGAGCCTTTGACAGTCAAAGTGGGAGCTGGGGAGCTGCAAGGTGTGGCCAAAGCAAGGTGTGCTGTCAGGCAACAGCAGCTGTTTGCCCAAAGCAGGGACCCCATGGCTGCAGGGCTGCCAGGGAGGATGGTTTTTATTTCAGGAAGGCAGCTGGTGGGGGCTTGGAGCCCAAATGCCCATCCCTGCTGAGTGTACACCAACCCTGCGTTCTCCCAACAGGGCTTTGCCGGATGAATCATCATGCTTTAACATGTAATAATATGTTTTAAAATTTTTTTCTCCCTCCCTTCTATTTTTAAACCCTTAAGAGTGCCCCTTTGATTACGCTTTCTCAGCTTCTCGCTCAGCCCTCGAGGCTGGGGCCCTGTGAATGTTAAACAAAAGCTGAGACTTTCGCATCACCAGGTTGGGGTGCCAGGGCAGTGGGGTGGGCAGGAGCAGCAGGCAGGGCTTCTTGTGTTCCCCCCCACTCTTTTTCCACATGTCACCCTGCTTTCCCCCAGCCTGGCAGGCAGCCACATAACAGCCCAGGCAGTCACTGCCTCCTGCTCCTGGCACGTGGAGTCCCCCACGGCCACGATGTGACCAAATCCTGGCCCAAACCATCAGCCCCCACGCTGGGGTGGGGGACAGGCAGTGCCAGGCTGGTTTCCTCACTCTGTGCCTCAGGTGTTGGAGGGGGCACCTGTCACCCCCGAAACGCGGCAGCACCCGATGCCAGCGGCTCACAGAGCTGCTCGTGCTGCCACGTGTGGGGGGTGGCCGAGCAGCTGAGGCACTCTGGCTGCCCCGTAATCCTCCCTGCCTGCTTCCCTGCCTGCAACCAGAGCTGGGCCAGGGGGAAGCAGGCAGAAGGGATGCAGAGTCTGCCTGAAGCAGGCCTTGCTCCCCTCCCCAGCAATATCTGCTGGTACAATTAAAAATGGATGAGGCCTGGGGACCAAAGCAAAGGGATCCTCAAAGCTCAAGATTAAAGCCCCCCCAGGTCCATGCTGCCTGCAGCCGTGGGTCCTGCTGCTGTGCTGACCCAGGACCAGCTGCCGTGTCCTGGAGGGAATGGTGGGAGCCATGGTCTGGCAGCAAACCCCATGGATGGTTTAGATACTGACCACAGGCTAAACCCTCCATGATTTGATCCGTTTCCCACACAGCAAGGAGGAAAGCAGCACTCTGGATCTCAGCTGAGAAGCTGAGGGTAAAGCATCCTTGAACAGCATCTTTCTAAACCCTGCCCATGGAAACACACTGCTTGTAGCATTAAATATGGCTGTGACAGCAAAACACCTTGTTTAAATATCTGGTGCAGTGGGACTGTGCCTGTTGCCTCACAAATGGGCTTGGCACACCCCATCTCCTCATCCCCTGTCATCATCCATGGGTTTTAAGCGGCTCCTGACCCACCTGCAGCTGAGGTGGGGCTGGGCAGGGGCTGCTCCCTGGCTGTGTCCCTCTCCCCCCTCCCTCCAAGCGGGTCTGTAACTGCCTGGGTCTCACAGGGGATGTTAAATGGGATTTTAAGTGGTTAAAGGGGATGCTTTCCCACAAGTGGGACATTGGCCTCATCCATCACCACTTCACAGCACCACAGGCTGGCAGGGACGGTTCTGCAGCTCACTGCCCCCCCTGTGGCTTTCCTGGTGTAAATCAGAAGGGCGCGGGAGCATCCTTCCCTTGATTCAAAGCACAGAGGGGATTTTTTTGGGGTGGGACACACCAGGCAGAGCACTGTCTTTTCCACCAAACCATCCTAAATGTTAACTGCTTCCCACCAGCACTAACCACTCCCTTGCCGTCACCACCCTGGGGGACACCTCTATGTGCCTTTGCCAAGAGGGGCTCCCCATGCTGTCCTTCCCCTCCAAATCCCCTTTCCCACCACAGCCAAGGCAGCAAACATCTGGCTCACCATCATGGGGATGGATATTATGGATAGACCGACTTTGGGCCACCTTTTCCCGTAGACTGTGGTCCCCAGACCAGCTAGAAACCATTTCAGCCTGCTCTGCTGCATTCCCTGGGGAGCTTGTTCTGAGATTCGAGGCTGAGCATGGGATGTTTCCGTGTGGCTACTTCATGTTTTACTACAGAGCAATAAAAACAGGATTTGATATTTCCAGCACTCGGCTGGGGCACACTGGTGCAAAACCAGTGAAGATTCCCTCCTGATATGAAGCCAAGTTTCCAGCCTTGCTAAGCAAGCTTTTATTCACACGTCCCTCTACTTACACCGTGTGTGCCGGCACCTCCGAGGGAGGCTCCTGCTTGGGGACGGGCGCTGACGCACGCCTGCATCCTTGCCAACAGGAACTGGAAGTCCCAAGTCAGGCAGGAACGGGCAAGGAGAGCCTGTGTGGGGGCTGTGCTGAGCTCTGCAGCACCGAATCCCCACGGAGCAGCTGTCCTGCACCACTGTCAGCTGGGATAATTTATTTCCTCCTATCGATCAGGAGTTACAGAAAATAAATATGTGCAGATATTGCCATAGCTCTGTATAGTCCTCAGTCCCTTCAGCTGGGGGGGAACTGGCTCTGATTTGGGGGGAAAGGGTGCTCCACTGCTGCTCTGTGGAGTTGGGGCAATGCTTTTTGGGGTGCACCTCCACATGCTCACACCAGCATCCTCCTGGGATGCTGGGGAGAGTAAAGCTCTTTAGAAACAAGTAACCCCCTTGACCTTACTACTAGAGCTGGAAATAACTTTCTAATCACTTTTCCTTGATCCAAAAAAATGAAGATTTGATGCTAAGCATCTGACAACTCTTTTTTTCTTCTTCCTTTTGATTTAGGGTTTTGCATCACAAAAGTTGGAAAACTTCCAGCTTGTTAATTTTTTTTTCCTCCTCTTCCCCCTTCCATAAAAACCCCAAAGCAACGGATGAAGAGTTCCAAAGCAAATATTCTTGGCAGATTTTCCTAGGACCACAACCTCCTTCGTGGCCAAGTCCTCCTGAGCTTCTTGCAGCCCGCTGTGTGCAGCAGAACACCCCGGTGTTCCCCCAGTGATGGCTGATGCATGGCCCACACTGTCACTCGTCACGAGCTACATCTTAAAAGGAGCTTGTGGCAATTTCTAGACGCATCCCCCGCCCTCGGGATGGCAGCAGGGTCCCTTCTGCAGTGGTGTCCCCATCCAAAATGGCTCAAAAGGTGGAAGGAGGGAGCGAAATGGGGATGGGGTGCTCAGGTGAGCTGCAGAAGCCTCTCTCTACTGCCCTTGGAGCTGGCAGTGACAGCAGCAACATCCTCAGCATAACATCGGAGCTCTGCCGAGGTCCCGCTCGCCTCCATGCCGACGGCATCTCCAGAGCCATGCGCTCCACCACTAATCAGGCTGAGCTCGATAATTAAGACGTTAGCTAATTGTTAGGGACATTAACATTGATTTGTGCCCTTTCATGCTGCAGGAGCAGATCTCGAGATACAGAAACTGGGAAGCACGCACTGGGGAGAGGGGCGGTGGTGTCTGCCAGGTGCCATCGGGAAGCACAGGAAGATTCCAGATGGACTCTGGAACTCCCTCTGTACACGCTGAGCTGAAGCCCAGAGCCAAAGCAAACCCCACTGTCCGTGGCAGGTACACGACACCAGCTGGTGGCAGAGCTGTGGGATGTGCCCAGCCACAGGGGCTGGTCCCTGGGGCACAGCGGGAGCAAAGGTGCATCCCTGCAGGAGCGATGGGGAGGGGTCTCGAGCTCCCTGGGGATGCCTTTTAGAGGGATTGAACATCAAACCCGGTGACTGAGTCACCTTCTCATTAAACATGGAAAAGCTTTATCAAATTAAGGCCACTTAAAAGAGCCTGGGCAAAGGCTAAGTGCAGTTTAGCGTCTGAAGTGGATTGACTCAGTCGAGCCACGTCTGTGACTTCACGCAGGCACCCAGGCCACCTCTTGCTCTGCCTCTTGCACACCTCGGGACAGACAATCCCAAAGGGCTCCATTTCTGCAGGATGCTCCCACTGCTCCGGAGCCACCCGTCTTGCCTGGGGCTTCGTGGGACCCTCCTCCCCTACAGCCAGCCCTGCCTCTCCCTGCCTGCGCCGTTGTGGTTTGCAAGGAGCTGCATCGCCGGGCTTGCATCCGCACGCTGCCGAGGAAGCGCCAGGCCCTCATTGATCTGCCGGGGTAATTAAGAGAGCGAAGCAGGCACCGCCGGAGCGACAGCAGCGCGGTAATCGCTGGCAAAGCGGGCACGGCGGGGAGCTGGCAGCCACCTGGCAGCCGGCCTCGGAGCCACGGCTCCAGGCGGCCAGCGTGGGGACAGCCACCTCGGAGCCGGCCGGCGATGAAGATCACCGCGGTGGCTGCGGGCAGATCCTCGCTGGGCTCCCGCAAACCACCCTCGGCAGCCTGTTCAGCCAGGGGACTCTGAGTCACTGCCCTCCTCTCAGCCCATGAGACCGCTTAGAAAACCTGCAAGGCTCAACGACTCGGGTTCCTTTTATTAGCTTTTCTTCACATCCTCAAGAGCAAGACACTTGAAGATGAGAGTAAAGGGAAATAGCAGAAAATCCCAGGACTCAGGGAGCCAAGGATTTGCATAAGACATCAAATGAGTTGAAGCCCGGGCCGCTGTCAGGGGAGATGGCAGCTGCGTGCAGCGAGTCGCACCAGTGCCATGTGTTCTGCCCTCTGGCTTTGCACACCCGAGACTTTCACACCTACAGGCAAAAAGCCTCTTAAATAAAGCAATGTGCAAAATACAGTTCCCCCCTAGCACAGTGACGGCAACAGCAGCTCCGGCTTCCCCACCTTGCGCTGAGCTCTCAGACTAAAGAATCCCTGCAGATGGATCTCTGGGGCCAGGGAAGAGCATCCCTGCACAGGAGGGCATGGGGAGAAAGAGCAACCCCGCACACAAGGGGCCGGGGAAAGAGAGCAGCCCTGCAGCCTCCTCCCCAGGGAGGATGGCTCCTTCCCCCTAACAGACCCTGCGTGCCGTGCAGGGTAAGGAACACTGCTTCCCCTCTTTCCCTTGCCTTCACGGGTGACAAGTGTCATGGACAGGCAGTGATGCACAAGTGTAGCTCAACGTAAGCGGCGCAGGATAAATAAGGTGGTGGGTGGCTGGTCTTGGGCAGAGAGAGGGAGCCCTCCCCTGGGGTGTCAGAGTGGGGCCGCTGCACTTTCCAGCACCCTGCTGCTCCCCAGGTCTCCAAACTGTCACTGAACGGCCACCAAAGACAGAACCGCTTCGGAAAAAGTGCAGGGGCCTCCTTGCACATCTCCGGGGCTGGCGGGGACCCTCCTGGCTGCTGACAGAGAGGGGACACTGACATCTGCCGGCAGGGCCCGCCCGGCCCCGCAGCGCCCCAGCTCACCGTGCCCGGCCCCGGGACCACAGCGGGGGCACCCCGGGACCCGCCACTGCCNCCGGGCCCCGCCACTGCCGCTCCGGAGCAGCGACACGCGGCTCCCCCGGGCAGGGACAGGGCAGCGGGAGCATCGCTGCGCCGAGAGATGATGCTCTCCAGCGCTTTAAAGACCCAGAGTTTTGTTTCTTAGCGAAAAGATGAGTGTTTAGCGAAGGGAACGGAGCCTCATAGAGGGGCCCCCCCGGCTCCCGGAGCTGCTGGTGCTGTGCCCCGGGTGAACATCTCCCGGCGGGTCACGCACCCACTGCTCGACCCGATGCTCCGGGNAGGTCTCCAAACTGTCACTGAACGGCCACCAAAGACAGAACCGCTTCGGAAAAAGTGCAGGGGCCTCCTTGCACATCTCCGGGGCTGGCGGGGACCCTCCTGGCTGCTGACAGAGAGGGGACACTGACATCTGCCGGCAGGTCCCGCCCGGCCCCGCAGCGCCCCAGCTCACCGTGCCCGGCCCCGGGACCACAGCGGGGGCACCCCGGGACCCGCCACTGCCGCTCCGGAGCAGCGACACGCGGCTCCCCCGGGCAGGGACAGGGCAGCGGGAGCATCGCTGCGCCGAGAGATGATGCTCTCCAGCGCTTTAAAGACCCAGAGTTTTGTTTCTTAGCGAAAAGATGAGTGTTTAGGGAAGGGAACGGAGCCTCACAGAGGGCCCCCCCGGCTCCCGGAGCTGCTGGTGCTGTGCCCCGGGTGAACATCTCCCAGCGGGTCCCGCCCCCACTGCTCGACCCGATGCTCCGGGTGGCGGAGCGGGGCCCTGCGGTGCGGGGAACGGGCGATCCCCCCACAGGCTATTGATTGATCGATGCCCATCGGAGAAACGTGTGTTTTAACATTAGCGGGGGCATCTCCCCCGGTCCCTGCGGGCGCGGGGTGTCTCACACTGGCATTTCACACGGAGCAGCGCGCTCAGCACGCAGCGGCAGGTCCCAGCACCCCGGGCATCCCGCTGATCCCGGTAGCCCGCCAGCACCCGGTCCCACCGGGCCGGTCGCAGCCGCCCCTCACCTGTCGGGCCCCGCGCCGGGGTGGCTCCCGCCCGGGAAGGACGCGGTGCCTTCCCCTACACCCGACCTCGCCGGGCAGGCTGCGAGGCGAGCCCGGAGCGGGGACACAACTTGACCAAGGTCACCGAGCGAGCCGGCGTCGGTAGCCGGGATCCCGCCCTTGCGGGGCCGCCGCTGCCCCCACACCGCTCCT
>VWZT01011938.1:969280-982089 GCA_013397055.1 Pachycephala philippinensis
TATTTATTATATTTTGTTTTATTTTATGCTATTCTATGCTATTCTAAGCTATTCTATGCTATTCTGCGCTATTCTCTTTTGTTTCATTCTGTTTAATTTTATATTCTATTATGTTTTCTTTTTTTCCTGGTTGCTTAGCCAGCTAGACGGAGACTGAAATCATCCCTCCTGGAGCCTTGCTGCAGAGCAGTCCTTCAAATGAAGGAATTTTTGCCTGGTGGGATTAAGGCAGTGCCTGGATGATGACAGCTCTGTCATTTAAGACTGGTTGTCCTTTTCCTTCCGAGTTGCTGGGCTCTGGCATCTCTGCAGCCGCGGCCGGCAGCTCACCCCGAGCAGCAGCTGGGGGATTTGTCCAGATAAGGGAATAAGATTTCTGATTGCCGGGCTCTGGCTGTCCCACCACGGCTTTTGGCTGAGGAATCACCCAGAGGAGAGCGTGCCCTGCTGGCATGGGCTGCGTTGGCATTTCTGGTCCTGTTTCCCTGCTCTGCAGCAGGGGCTCCTTGGGATGGATGCTCACCTGGGGCTGGGCTCTTTGGAGCCTGGTCTGGGCTGTGGTTGGGCTGACCCCACACTTTGCCTTGCTGTAGGGGCTCGTTGGCTGGTGATGGGCTGAGGAAGGGCTCTGAGCCCGTTCCCTCCGTGGCTCCTGCCTGCAGAGCCTGAGAGCCACTGGGAAGTGGGCAGGGCCTTCTTTAGACATTTATAATCGAAGGCAAGGAAGGGATCCTTGAGGGACCCTCTAGCACGTGGGTCACAGCAGTTTGGGGTCCACAGCTCCGATGCAGGAGGGGACTCAGCCCCTTTCCTGGGCAGCCCTGAGGCATCTCAGTAATTAGGATTACTAAGGAGCGTAGCAGAGCAAGCAGCTTGGGGAATGCAGAGAGCTGCCTTTGCTCTGGCAGGGAGCTGGTGCAGCTGAAAACTAACCTGGTGGAGGAGAGGAATTGGAGAATCCTCGAAGCCTAGGATGGTTTGGGTTGGGAGGGACCTTAAAACTCATCCTGTTCCACCCCCTGCCATGGGCAGGGACACCTTCCACTGTCCCAGGCTGCTCCAAGCCCCATCCAGCCTGGCCTTGGACACTTCCAGGGATCCAGGGGCAGCCACAGCTTCTTTGGAAATTCTATTCCAGGATCTCCCCACCCTCATGGGGAATAATTTCTTCCTAAGGGTTGGACGAAGGACGGGAGAAGGCAGCAGAAGGTGCCCTAGAGGCTGTGCCGCTGCTCTTTCTTGGACAGGTCACATCTGCTTGGCCCGGTGAGGGCTGCGTTGCCTTGGGAGTGCTTCCCAAATCAGGTCAGTGGTCCAAGCAAAAGCTGTTTTGCCAGAGCCCTTTGGGCTGGAGGCCTGCCTGATGGGCAGGGTAACCTGGGTGCAGGCAGGATCTTGACCTTGTTTTTCGGGTGCAGCACCTCCTTCTCTCTCCTGCACCCCTCCCCTCCTGCCCTGCCAAAAAATCCCAGCTGCGATGTCACCGTCACAACACAGTGGCTGCCTGGGAAGGCAGATATTAGCAACCCCGAAATATCCCCGGGACAGGCTCTTGTGTGATGGGAGACAGTTACCATGGAAACCTCCTTCAAATAAAAAAAAAAAGGAAAAAAAACCACCCGAAATTTAAAGCAGCCCTTGTAGCTCAGAGGAACTGCAGACCTTATTATGGGTTTTGGCAACCCCCCTTTTTCTTTTATTTGTTCCAGCTAAAAGCTCCGGGAGACAAGGCAATTAATTCGGCATCCCAAGGGGAGTGGGAGAGCGAGGGCACGGGGCTGGGAACCAGTTTCGCAGGCTGGCAGGCACCCGGTGCCTCCCGGTGCCCCGCAGCCACCCAGTGCCCTCCTCCAACGGGGCTGCTCCGGCACGGAGCAAGAAGCAGGGTGGTTTTTGAGAAGAGGTGGCTTAAGGATTAAAACACCCTTTGTAGATGTGTACGTGGCATGTTTGGGAGGGGATGGTGTGGGTGAAGGGCTCAGGGCACTGCGGGAGGGGTGAGGATACGGAAGAGCACCGCAGATGGCAGCTCCAGCGTGTGGATGGGTGGCTCAGCATGGGTTGGGGGGGCTTGTCCTTGTGAGGGTGGCAGGAGGAGGCAGTGCCCTTTCTCCTGCCAGAAGGGCAGGTCATGGCAGGGAGGCTCCTGTGTGGATCAGGTGAGCTGGCTGGCTTTGCCAAGGGAGGGGGATGCTTGTCGGGGGAGACATCCCACTCCCAAATTTTCTTGCCAGCCTCTACTGTGCGGCAGTGGCTGCAAGGGCTGTAGATTGCTGCGGTGCTCTCAACCCATTTGCTCCCCTGGTGGTGTCCCCAGTGCCTGCAGCCTCTGGGGAATCTCCTGTTTGGACTTCTGGAGAGGCTGCCATGCCTCCCACTGCGCTGGGCTGGCCCCTGAGCACTGCTTTCCCAGTGGTGCCTGTGCCAGGGCAGGGCTGTTTTCCCATCCCAGTGCTGCACATACCAGCCTTTCCTGTGTTGCTGAGCCAGAAATAGCTGGGCTCTGTGTTTTGCCTCGTTGGGAGAGCTCTGGAGAGGGGCAGCGAGGGGACTCGAGAGTTGTCACGCTGCCATAGAGTTGCTGGCGTTCCTTCTGGCCAAGGGGGCAAGCCAGGAGTTTGTCTTTGCAGACATGGCCTGGGAATCTGGGGGGAATTATAAACGTCTCTGCTGGTCCAGGAGCAGGGAGCTGCAAGGATCTCATCCCAGCTCACACCCAGGTGCAGCTTCAGTGGCCTGTGATGTGTGTCCAAGCACCTGCAAGCGAGGCAGTGCCTGAAACATCCTTCCAGGGAAAAATGAAACCAATCTTATTCATTTTTCAGCAGGAGCTGCTCTCTTCCTGGGTGTGCCGTGGTCCTGGCATGCTCAGACCTGGTGGGCAGGAGGAATAGCTCAGCTCCCTCCGTGGATGGTGGGAATGAATGCCTGTGAGCTGGGGAGGCAAGTCAGCCTCGGACTCAGGCTGGCTTCCACAGCTTGTGTTGTCGTGTTTCCACCTTTTTGTGTTTGCAGGGCATGGCACATCTCTGGTTAACAGCTGGAGGGCTCAGCCTCAGCCCCAGCACGCCCTCACAGTCCGCTCATGCCGTGGCACAAACTGGGAGGAAGAGAAAGGGGTGTCCTGCAGGAACGGGGGCTGGTGGGAAGGGAGCAAATAACTGCAGGAACCACACAGAAGCCAAGGGGCACTAGGAGCAGTGATGGCAGAGCCACCGGCCCTGGGTGTGAGCCACAGCACCCTTGGTGGCTTCACAGAGCCCAGTGAAGTGCCCTTTGGAGTGGTCACAGTGGGAATTAATGGCTGGCTTCACACCAGGTGGCAGCATCCAGGTCCTGGGAATAGCACTGCAAGGGACAACGTAGCTGTGCAGTCAGTGGCTTTCTGGCCAAGAAAGGGAGGAGATGGCAGGAGGAGAAGGCAGGAGGAGATGCCAGGAGGAGGTGGCAGGAGGAGCTGGCAGGCTGGCTTGTTGAGCCCTGCACTCAGCAGCAGCCAGAACCAGCAGGGTTAAGGTGAAGATGTGGCTGTAAATGCAGGAGTTTGCAGTTACCGGAGCTCAGAGTCCAGCAGGGCTCTATGCTCTTGAGATACTGAGAATGCAGCTGACTCCTCACCTTGCTTTGATTTTGTTTGCTGCTTGTTTGCTAAAGTGGGCTGCTGCTTCTCTGGTGGAGGAGTAAGAGACAGCAGCCCCTCGCTTAGAAACTCACTGGTGGTGGTCATGGGAGTGCTGTCCTGGCCAGGGTGACTCTTTTGCACTTGGCTGGGCTGGAGCACCCTGACTCCATCCCCTTTTTTCTGGCCGTCTCCAATTTCAGCACTGGACCAAGAGAATAAGTGGATTTTCCTTCTTTTTTCCCCCCTGCAAGTGCAAGGGAACTTTCTTCCTGTGGTTGTGACAGTTGGGATTTCCACTCCCCTGCCAAGGGTGTGAGAAAAAACAGGAAGGTGAAGGCAGGCAGGGCCGTGCTGCCATGTGAGGGCACTGAAGCTGATGGGTGCTGGAGCCCAGGAGCGCTGTTACATAATTCGGACTGCAATGCAGAAGCTCTCCCTTAATTTTTAATTATCCGATTGCTGCACGGACATAGCACTCAGCTCGAGATGTGATGTCGGCCCCTGGGCACGTGTGAAGGGCCTGGCTGGTGGAGACGATGGGAAAGCCTTCCCTCATGCTCCCATCCCTGGTGGCACGGCAGGAGGACATGTATCCCCATGGCACTGAGCGGGGCTGGGCTGTGGTGGCTGGAGAGGATGCTCTGCACCCACCCTGGAAACTCAGGGATGTCCCACTGGGACTTTGGGAGAGAGGGAGAAGGTGTGTGGCAGGTCTCCAAAGGCCTGTGGGGTTTCTCTGGTTCCGAGTGTTAGAGAAGTGGAAGGCACCACGGTCACTTTGCACACAGATTTCCCCCAGAGCCCCAGGTGCCTCTCAGGGTGGGTGTGTTGGGATGTGGGAGAAGCTCCACTTTGCACACAGATTTCCCCCAGAGCCCCAGGTGCCTCTCAGGGTGGGTGTGTTGGGATGTGGGAGAAGCTCCACTTTGCACACAGATTTCCCCCAGAGCCCCAGGTGCCTCTCAGGGTGGGTGTGTTGGGATGTGGGAGAAGCTGTGAAGGGGCTGTTGCAGACCTCAGCTGTCAAGCACCATTTCTTCCCCTCCCTGTTTCTCTCCCTGTTTCAAATCCCCACCCTGCGCTTTCTGTCCTTCCTACAAAGGCAGCCACCTCGGAGCAGCTCAGGCTTCAAAGTTCCCAAAATAACAAAGGTTAAAATAAATTAAAAAAAAAAANAAGAAGTGTTGCTAAAAGATCAAGTCAGTGCCCCACTTGCACCTGGGCTCGGAGCTTCAAAGCAGCTGCAAAGAGCTCCCCGTGATGTCCATGGTTGGGCTTCTCGATGCTTGTGGTCCTGTCTTCACCCTCCTGCAGTCGCAGGTGACTCTGTAGTAGCCAGGATGAGGTGAGTGAAAGCCCTGTGGGTGAGGTGGGTGCCCCAGGGCTGTGTCCTGCCCCCACCAGCCCTGTGCCCTGGCCAGGCAGGAGGGCAAACAGCTCCTCCGTGCCCAGTGCGTGCTTTGTGCCTCTGCTGGCTCCGCTGATTTATGTGGATCATCAATATGACAATTATATACACCTGCAGGTTTAATTGCCTCCATTTTCATCAGGCGGCGACGGATTTATGCCCCTATTCAGGTCCTGTAAATCTCAAACAGACTTGACTAGACCCAAAAGTCTTCCCATTGATCACCGTGCACTGGCTGGTCTCTGGCCGTCTTGACAAGCTCTTCTTTCAAGAGTGATAAATTCGAGATGCACAGTTAACTTTTCCCCTTCTACATCTTTCTTCCTTCTTTGTTTTTTTTTGCCTTTTCATTCGCCCTTTTCCATCTTTCAAAGCCTCCCCACAAACTTGAAAATGGAGCTTGAAGTCATGTAAGAGCTCCTAAGCACCTAAGAGTTCATGATGTTAGGCTGCAGTTGGCCTGCCATGCCTGCCTTCTCCATCCCTTCCCCCGAGACCAGCATTGCTCCCTCCAGGGCAGGTGGGAGGAAGAGGAGGATCACCTCTTGGGAAAGCTCTTGGCATGGCTGTGGATAGGAGAGCAGACAAGGTTATTTTGGTCCTGTTTCACTCCCTGCGAGGGCCACCTCATCCATCCCACATCTCAGAAAACCAACAGGTTGTGGCTCTGCCCCCAGGAGATGAGGAACAGATAGCTGTGCTTGTTTCCTGTGCGGAGCCAAATGAAATGCCAAAATAACACCTAATTTTCCTGACCTCCTGGCCTCGGCACAGTGAGCCCTCACACAGCTGAGTGTGCAGGAGCGAGCTGGAGCTCACCCTTGAGGTGCAGTCCATGTCATCACTGTCCCTGCCGGTCCCACCACCCCTGCCTGACCTCGCCTGTACGATATGCTCCGATGTCCTGCTGAGTGCCTGGCAGATGGGCTGGAGTGGCCAGCCATTACCTCCCCTGCCAGCCCGTGATGGATATAAATAGTCCTTTGCCTCCCCGTGAAAATTGCTGGCTGGCTTGGAAAGCTGAAGGGAATCTTGGCAAGCGTCTTGGGTCCGTAGGGTCTGACAGCATGGAGGGCTGGGATTTGGAAAGGAGGAGTTTCTGGCTGGGTGTTAAGAGGCCCCGTCACATGGAGGGAGCTGCCCTGGGGTACCCCCTCCTCCTGTGAGGCAGTGCCTGGGGGAGCAGAGGGTCTCAACCCCTCCCAAAGGGATGTGTGGATGCAGGATACATCCTTGGATGGTGGCTGGGGTAGCACAAAGCTGGCTTTGCAGTCACTCTTCAACCCCAAGAGACTGGGCAGTGTGAGGGTAGTGGGTTTCTATCCCTTGGCATCTCCAGCCACCACTGATAATTGAGAAAAAATAATGTTAAACCCGCAGCATTTCTATATATGGTCCTTTCCCTGCTGCTGAGGTCTGTGCTGCAGGGATTTCTCAGCCTCGGATGTGCCTCTGGGCTCTCTGGCTCAATAGCTGCTGGTGGCTCTGTCTTCCCTGAATTCAGTACCTTTCGCAGTGCTTTCATACTTTATGGTGGATGAAAAAGAGCCTTTTGTTAGTTTTCACACACATAAATCCCTGCAAGGTGAGAAATAGTGAATAACCATCGCCTTTCCCACTGCTCCACGGGCCCAATGGTTTTATAGGCTTTTATCACGTCCTCACTCTGTCGTTTGTCTCCTTTTCTGAGGAGTCCTAACACAGTTGGTTTCTCCTCTTCACAAAGCCATTTGCAACGTCTCATCTTCCTTGTACCCCTCCTCCAAACCTTCCAAGCTTTGCCTCCTCCGTTTCGAGATGGTTGACCTGAATATCACTTGCAGGATTCCAGATCAGCTTGCTTTCACCAAGGTTGAGTTTCACCTGCCCACTTCCTTGCCCGCTTTCCTCCTGCACTTCTCAGCTTTAGCTTTGAGAAGACTAAATTTAGCCTAGGTGACCAACTTTGTCATTCGCCTCCTCTTCCAGAGTGTTTCTGAGCAGCCAAGGTCCTGACAGAGATCTCCGTGAGGCTTCTTGGTAACCTCCTTTCATCATGAAAACTAAACCCTTGCTGCTCCCCCACCTGGTGGGCTTCAAGATGACTTTGCTTCTTATCCCAACACCACTTCGGTGCTTCGGGAAACTTTGAGGGTGGGTTTTGACTAAAAGCCCTTTGAAACAAGTCTATCAAATTGGATCACCCTTATCTACAGGCTTACAGTGTTGGGTGACCCATATTTACTGATGCACCTACTGGTTCCTCTGACAGAGTGGTTCCAGGGCACAAGCAGAATTGACTGGTCCTTAATTTCCATGATGCACAACAGCTTTTATAAGAAATTGGGTGTTCCTCTGGCAGGTTTTCTCAAGTTGCTCACCCTTTGGGAGCGATAGTGGTTGTGTTGGTGGAGTTCTGCAGTTTGTAGGTGAGTACCATCTGAGCTGAGGGGTTTGTGCCCTCCTTCTCACTGATTTGCTGGGACACAATTTAGCCGGGGTAGGAATTTTCCAGGGTTGGTTGGGAGCCTCTCCATCATTTGGACTCTTCCCACAGGGACCTGATTTTCCCTCTGGAAGAGGTGATCTGATAGCACCGCAGGGTGAGATATCAACTACAGATGTGGTCCTCTCTGGGGTTTTTATATCAGCATTGCATGTTGGAAGTGCAGTCACACATTCCCTTTATTTTGTTCTTGCTCCGTGTCACGGGTGGGCGTTTGGGTTCTTTGGAACGTGCCCGTGTCACCCGCGTGTTGTTCCAGGAGGTGGATTCGCCTCTCTTCCCACATTCCCTCAGTAGTTCACAGTCATGGCAGATGGGACCAAAGTAACAAGACAGGAGTGAAAATCAAACACCCAATCTGCTTGTTGTTTTTCCCAGCTTTAGGTTAAAACTGACAAACCAAATGGAGCAATAGCCTTGGAGGAGATGTCACACAGGTGCACAGGTTGGGCACGTCCTCGGGCTTGTGGGGCAGAGCAGGGCAGTGGGGGCTGTCATGTTGTAGGGTCAGCAGCTTCAGGGCAAACCCGGTCATCTCAAGCTCACTAATGATGAATCGGTGTCCTTTGCTCTGAAAAGAGTTGTGCAGCTCCCAGAGCGATGGAGGGTTTGTTGTTAAAGAAAGGGAGGGGTCAGGGCTCTGGCATGTTCGGGACAAAAACCCCACCTCAAGGCTGAAGCACGGCCACAGCTTTGAAATGCAGCTCTTTGGTGACCTTCCCAAAAGCAAAGGCACCCTGCATTCCGAGGAGAAGCCTGGTTAGCTGTCAGCCCTGCCGTGGCACCTCATGGCTTCACGTGTACCAGCCTCGCGCGCAGGCCTCGTGGTGGGGTGATCTCTCTGACCTAGCCTGAGAGTGGCTCCAGGGGGATCACCACTGCCTTTTCCTTGAACCTTTATGTTCTCCCATGTCTATGAGTCTTTTGGAGATTCTCCCTCAGGGGCTCTCTCCCGTGAAGCAGGTTCCTAATATACACAGTGAGGTTTATGTTTGCTGGTATGGAAAAGCTGGAGTGTCTTGAAAAGGCAGAGTGACCTACAGAAGGAGCTGGTTTTCCTACCTGAGACTGGAGACAGGAAAAAAATGCAAATGAAATATGGGTAGTCAGTGATGAATGTGAATTTTTTAAACAGGCCCATAAAAACATGAATATTATCCCATGAATGATCTGTCACTAAAACCCTGGAAGTATAAATGAGTTAAGTATCAAGATAAGCGTTTTGACACCTGAATTGGTGGAAATCAAGGCCTGAGGTCCCAACAGAGAGAGAGAGTGACTCGTGGTGGGGAGGTCTCCTGAGTCACTTCAGACACTGGAGACCCTCGGAGGAGTGCAAGGCTTGATTTAGCTGAGTTGAGCCCTTTAAAGGATGTGTGTGGTTTAGGCATGGAGCAAAAGCCTTCGCTAATGGGGAAGTTAAATAAAAACACAGTCAGGTTCCGGATTGAAAATAAGGCAGGTTTAAATGTTAACGAGGAAATACAAGTCCAAGTCAAAATCTGCGCTCGGCTGTATGAAATGAGTCTGTGGAGACCAGCATTATGGCAGAGTTCATTTGACTTATTGGAGGCATCTATTAGTGCAAAACGCTTCCAAATGGAGAGGAAAATTGTTTTGCTGGGTGTTCTTCTCATCAAAATGCTGATGTGGGTTTTTGAGGAGAGCTGTTCTCCCTGTGTGCCACCATGGCAGGTCTCGATGGGGGGATGAGGACGTGGGAATGGGTCCGTGTCAGCACCAGGCTCATGGGCCATGGTTTTGGTGTTGCACCAGCTCAGGTGCAGAGCTGGGCTGTGACAGAGGTGCTGCCTCCCAAAATCGGGACAGGCAGAGGTGCTGCCTCCAGAAGGAGTGGGTTTGCTGGGAAATGAGGCTGTTTGGGATAACCAACAATGAAGCAGGTACAAATCCCCACACCTCCAGCACCTTCAGTCTGGTCTTACGTCCTCTCCTCAAAGTGCTGCTGCAGAACTTTTCTCTCCCCACTGCCTCCCTCGCAGATGGGCTGGGAGGGGAGCAGCACGGCCGCTATGTTGAAAGCACCAGCTGGGGCCTTTGGAGGCTGCTGCTCCTGCAGATATGAAGGACCTGGGCCACGTTTGATACCAGGTGAACGTGGCACAGCCTAATTAGTGGCCTCCTACTGTTATTAACCTCTGACTCAGACAGGCTATTTTTTAACAGAGGTGCAAGAAGTTAATACCCGTGCTAATGGCTTCCTATCCAAGGCCTTAATGAAAGCCATGCAGGGACCAGGCTTTTCATCAATATCTTTCAAACTTTGAACTTGAAATTATCCTCTCCCCCCTGCCCTCTTTTTTTATTTTTGGCTTTCTGCCCACTTTTCTGCCTCCTCTGGGACATCCTGGCCCCATTGTACAAACTGGTCAGCAGGGCTGGCACCTGCCAGCTCCACAGCAGAGCTGACACTCTACAACATCCAGGTAAATCATCCCAGTTGGCCACATGGGTCACAGCAGCATCTCTCACCAGGTGGTGAGATGTCTGCTTGGAGAGCAAGGCAGAGGGAAAAGTAAAATATGTTGGATTGGGAGAAAAGAGAGTAGAGAGATGCCGTGTTAGGGAGGAAGCTTGGTCTTGGTCTTGTCTTGGTCTTGCTTAAACAGAGCTTCATGGATGCAGGAAAGCATTTCCATGTGTAATTTTTTCAAGTAGAAATGGAGTAGGATAGAGGCAGCCGACAGGTTGCTAAGACACTCGAGGAGAGGAGGAGAAGGTCCAAGGATGAAGCTCTCTCACCCAGGCACTGCCTCAAGAGCTTTTGCCAGGGCAGGAGCAGAGATGGTGGAGCAGCCTTGTCCTGCAGTGTGATGGAGAGCTCATAGCCTGCCAGTTTGGGGTGATGCCAATTGATTTCTGGGGTGTTTTCCTTTGTCTCTTGCACTTGTGATTTGTGTGCAAAGTGCCAGGGTCGTGTCATGATGTCTGGTGAAAGAGGATAACGTGCTCAGGCTCTGTGGCTGGATTGTGCTCTTCTAAACCAAGAATCCATTTTTTATTGAAATATATTTTTCTTTTTAAAAAATAAGCCTGTTTAAATAAATTTGAAATTATGACAACCTATTTTAAGGCTGAAATTTACTATAATCTATTAATCATTTAAATAACTTCCATCAAGGATTTCTTCTCAAATATTAATGAGCTGAGGGGTGCTGCTTTTACAATGATATGTCAGATCAGGGGGAAAACATCTCTAACTCTTAGCTTTCTAAATGTCACAATGTCACATACTTAGTATCTATTATTTTCACTCTTTACAATGGAGCAAATGCTGGTATTTACATTTTTTCCAAATGTCAGTACGCTGAGTTCCTGTTGTGCATAAAAGCTCTTGCCTTAATTACTCCTAATTTCACGTTAGCAGGCAGGTGCAGGGAGAGTGTTTTCTTCCATTTGAGCTGGTTCATTCCGAGTTGAGAAGCCGTGGGGAGCTGGGAAAGCGGGCGAGCTCGTTTCCCCCTCTCAGTCCATGAATAAAGACCATGTGGGAGAGGAGGAGATCTGCTGCTTCCAATCCTCCTGGCTCCCAGGACCGGCTTTTCAAAGGGGGATCCGTGTCCCTAAACACACAGCTCAGCACTTAGAGGGAATTTCAGAAGTGCTTCTGGCCTCCTGGTGACTTAACTCTGGGTTTTGCTGCCTGTGGGCACTGTGGGGCTCTCAGCATCCCCGTGCTCGGGACACTCTGAGTGCACTGATCCCCGCCAGGAACACGGCCCGTGCTGAGCACAAACCCTCTGCCAACTCACTCGCTGTGGCTAATGCTTCTTTTGATTAATCAAATCAGTTTGGGAGGATGAACCTGGCTCCCGATGCAGATTTTGCCCCCCTCCCCACCTCCCCCCGGCAGCCGGCTCACTTAAGGCGGCCTAATGAAATTAATTAACGGCAAATTTAAAATGTTGTTTTTCAGCGCTGTAATTGAATTCCAGTTTTCATTTGAAGGCAGCATGAAACAAGCAAAATAAAGATGATAATTTGCCAAGCGAGACGGGCTCTTTCCCACTGCCAGCAATGGGGCAGAGATGGGAGGGGAAGCTGTGCCTCACTGGGAAGCTCATCATGTTTTTCATGGTCATCCCAACAAAATCTGCTACTTTCAGGAAAAACAGCTGACAGACAAACGGCAGGCTCGAGCTGATGGCTGAGATCAAGGTGGTGTGAGAAGGTGATCAAGTTGGTCTGGTCTGAGGGGGAGGTGGTGACTAAAACAGTGCCCATCTCTCCTAGAGGTGTGCTGGTGTCACCCTGTCTTTGGCTGAGACCCAGCTGTAGGGTGCCCCTGAAATTTTGGAGCCAGCCAGGTGAATTTGGTTCGATTTGGCATTTGGTGTCCTGGAGCAGATGTCATGTCCCTGTCCTCAGCTGCTCGTCCTGCCTGGGTGTCCTCTGCTGCCGTGACACCTCAGCCCAGCTGTGCCCACCTGTGCCCACCTGTCTCACTGCCCCAAGCTCTGAAATTAAGAGTACTTAGTGAAAACGGGTGCTTGGGCACAAGCTGCAGGTTCCTCTGCAGGTGTCTGGGCTGAGTCCTGCGTGGAGAGCTGTAAAAAGTGGTTGAAAACTGAAAACCTCTGAAATCGCCTCAAAGTCAGAGATGTAGGTGGGGTCACAGCCATGTTCATGTTTCACTGTTCACAAAGGAGGGGAAATATTTTGTCTGCAATAATTTGTGGTGTGGTCCCAACAATCCCGTCGTGCTTCTGGGAAGTTGTCCTGTCTCCTGTGCTCTGAAGCTGTGTTTGACATGAAGCGTGTGGGTGAAACCTGTCCAAATTAGAGCTGGAAGGATGCTGCTGGGTTACTGCTGTCAGTAAGTGCTCCCTCCCTGCGCCACAGCTGGATTTTGGGAGAGGCCCGCACCTAGATTATACCCAGAAATCTGGTTTTACTCTGCTTTAGCCCTTCAGGTTGTGGGTTATGTAGGGGCAGGCACGGTGCTGGCAGGAGGTGACTGGAGGGTGTGCATCCTCTGGTCCCTCCACCAACGTTTTTGGGGAGAGGTGAATGTCTCCCATGAACCCTCTGCTCCACGCTTCCCCCCTGACCAGCTCTGCTCTTGCAGAGATCTCGGGCAACACGGATGACATCCCACTGGTGCGCTGGCGGCAGCAGTGGCTGGAGAATGGCACCTTGCTCTTCCACATCCACCACCAAGACGGGGCCCCCAACCTGCCCGGCTTCGACCCCACCGAGGAACCCCAGACTGAGTCAGCAGAGGAGGAGCTGCGGATCCTCCACATCTCTGTCATGGTATGTGATGGGAAGGC